>JBBGZY010000418.1:2847500-3010000 GCA_037952925.1 Lithobates clamitans
TTTGCTTTTCAGGTATGCAATTTTTTATACTTTACCGTTTACTGTGTTTTATTGTTAACCATTTTTTTGTCTTCAGGTACGCCATTCACGACTTTGAGTGGTTATACCAGAATAATGCCTGCAGGTTTAGGTATCATCTTGGTAACATTCTTTTCAGCCAGCGGTTAGCTTTCATGTAAAAGCAATCCTAGCAGCTAATTAGCCTCTAGACTGCTTTTACAAGCAGTGGGAGGGAATGCCCCCCCCACCGTCTTCCGTGTTTTTCTCTGGCTCTCCTGTCTCAAAAGGGAACCTGAGAATGCAGCCGGTGATTCAGCCAGCTGACCATAGAGCTGATCAGAGACCAGAGTGGCTCCAAACATCTTTATGGCCTAAGAAACCGGAAGCTACAAGCATTTCATGACTTAGATTTCGCCGGATGTAAACAGCGCCATTGGGAAATTGGGAAAGCATTTTATCACACCGATCTTGGTGTGGTCAGATGCTTTGAGGGCAGAGGAGAGATCTAGGGTCTAATAGACCCCAATTTTTTTCAAAAAAGAGTACCTGTCACTACCTATTGCTATCATAGGGGATATTTACATTCCCTGAGATAACAATAAAAATGATTACCAAAAAAAAAATGAAAGGAACAGTTTTAAAAAGAAGATAAAAAAGCAAAAAAAATAATAATAATAAAAAAAAAAAAAAAAAAAAAGCACCCCTGCCCCCCCCTGCTCTCGCAATTGCACCATGCATGTGAGGTATCACCACAAAGGTCAGATCGAGGGCAGTAATTTTAGCAGTAGACCTCCTCTGTAAATCTAAAGTGGTAACCTGTAAAGGCTTTTAAAATGTATTTATTTTGTTGCCACTGCACGTTTGTGCGCAATTTTAAAGCATGTCATGTTTGGTATCCATGTACTCGGCCTAAGATCATCTTTTTTATTTCATCAAACATTTGGGAAATATAGTGTGTTTTAGTGCATTAAATTTTAAAAAAGTGTGTTTTTCCCCAAAAAAATGCATTTGAAAAATCGCTGCGCAAATACTGTGTAAAAAAAAAATGAAACACCCACCATTTTAATCTGTGGGGCATTTAATGTTTGGGGGTTCAAAGTAATTTTCTTGCAAAAAAAAAATTTTTTTCATGTAAACAAAAAGTGTCAGAAAGGGCTTTGTCTTCAAGTGGTTAGAAGAGTTGGTGATGTGTGACATAAGCTTCTAAATGTTGTGCATAAACACAATATTTTATATTGTGACACAAGTTGCGGGAAAGAGACACTTTTTTTTTTTTTTTGCACAAAGTTGTCACTAAATAATATATTGCTCAAACATGCTATGGAAATATGTGAAATTACACCCCAAAATACATTCTGTTGCTTCTCCTGAGTACGGGGATACCACATGTGTGAGACTTTTTGGGAGCCTAGCCACGTACGGGACCCCGAAAACCAAGCACCGCTTTCAGGCTTTCTAAGGGCGTAAATTTTTGATTTCACTCTTCACTGCCTATCACAGTTTCGGAGGCCATGGAATGCCCAGGTGGCACAAAACCCCCCAAAATGACCCTATTTTGGAAAGTAGACACCCCAAGCTATTTTCTGAGAGGTATAGCGAGTATTTTGCAGACCTCACTTTTTGTCACAAAGCTTTGAAAATTGAAAAAAGAAAAAAAAAAATTTTTTTTTCTTGTCTTTCTTCATTTTCAAAAACAAATGAGAGCTGCAAAATACTCACCATGCCTCTCAGCAAATAGCTTGGGGTGTCTACTTTCCATAATGGGGTCATTTGGGGGGGGGGGGGGTTGTGCCACCTGGGCATTCCATGGCCTCCAAAACTGTGATAGGCAGTGAAGAGTGAAATAAAAAATTTATACCCTTAGAAATCCTGAAGACGGGGATTGGTTTTCGGGGCCCCGTACGCGGCTAGGCTCACAAAAAGTCCCACACATGTGGTATCCCCATACTCAGGAGAAGCAGCTAAATGTATTTTGGGGTGCAATTCCACATAGGCCCATGGCCTGTGTGAGCAATATATCATTTAGTGACAACTTTGTGCAAAAAAAAAAAAAAAAATTGTCACTTTCCCGCAACTTGTGTCAAAATATAAAATATTCCATGGACTCAACATGCCTCTCAGCAAATAGCTTGGGGTGTCTACTTTCCAAAATGGGGTCATTTGGGGGGGGGGGTTTGTGTCATCTGGGCATTTTATGGCCTTCAAATCTGTGATAGGTAGTGAGGAGTGAAATCAAAAATTTACGCCCTTAGAAATCCTGAAGGCGGTGATTGGTTTTCGGGGCCCCGTACGCGGCTAGGCTCCCAAAAAGTCCCACACATGTGGTATCCCTGTACTCAGGAGAAGCAGCTGAATGTATTTTGGGGTGCAATTCCACATATGCCCATGGCCTGTGTGAGCAATATATCATTTAGTGACAACTTTTTGTAATTTTTTTTTTTTTTTGTGATTCAATCACTTGGGACAAAAAAATTAATATTCAATGGGCTCAACATGCCTCTCAGCAATTTCCTTGGGGTGTTTACTTTCCAAAATGGGGTCATTTTGGGGGGGTTGTACTGCCCTGCCATTTTAGCACCTCAAGAAATGACGAAGGCAGTCATAAACTAAAAGCTGTGTAAATTCCAGAAAATGTACCCTAGCTTGTAGACGCTATAACTTTTGCGCAAACCAATAAATATACGCTTATTGACATTTTTTTACCAAAGACATGTGGCCGAATACATTTTGGCCTAAATGTATGACTAAAATTTAGTTTATTGGATTTTTTTTATAACAAAAAGTAAAAAATATCATTTTTTTTCAAAATTTTTGGTCTTTTTCCGTTTATAGCGCAAAAAATAAAAACCGCAGAGGTGATCAAATACCATCAAAAGAAAGCTCTATTTGTGGGAAGCAAAGGACACAAATTTCGTTTGGGTACAGCATTGAATGACCGTGCAATTAGCAGTTAAAGTGACGCAGTGCCAAATTGTAAAAAGTGCTCTGGTCAGGAAGGGAGTAAATCCTTCCGGGGGGTGAAGTGGTTAATGCATTCAATGCATTAAGGTGAAAAAACTTTTGTCACCGACCGGCCCCCCAGCCCACCTGTTTTACTCACCCGAGTCCTGTAATTCCCACACCGGAGACACGCTCTTCCCCTCTGCCCGTTGTCTCGGCTCTTGATTGGATAGATTGATAGTAGCGCAACCATTGCCTCCTGCTGCTGTCAATCAAATCCAATGACGCCGGGGCCGAGTCCAGCATTCTGCGTCTATGGACCCACAAGGTAATCCGCCAAGAAAGCGCTTCTCCTAGGGAGTTATACGATGCGGGGAGGAGCTGCCAGCGATGTCGGGGGACCCCAGAAGTAGAAGATCGCGGCCACTCTGTGCAAAACGAACTGCACAGTGGAGGTAAGTATGACATGTTTGTTATTTAGGAAAAAAAAAAAAAACTAAGCCTTACAATCACTTTAACATGGACATATCATTAAAAACTAAGGTTCTAAACCTTTCCCCTCTGTTCATAACAACAAAAATTGTTATTGCTGAAGTTGAACTTTATTTCCAATTGAGCAGCTGTAGAACACAAAGTGTGCGTTGAATGTTGATGGGCAGATAAAATGGCCTAAAGAGTTGTTGAACACATTTTGGTGAAGGATCAGTTATGGGCGGGGGAAGGAGTGAATGCTGAAAAGCCTCTGCTGTGTGGGGTATATATTGTGTAACAAGCAGTAAGAGCTTGTCATGATTTTTAGCAGATGTTACAAACAGACAATGGGAAAAGACAAAGCAGGAATGCCCCTTCCCACCAGAGGTGGGGGACTCGAGTCACATGACTTGACTCGAGTCACCTGTTTGAGGACATGCGACTTGCTTGACAAAATTAAATAAATGACTCGACTTGACTTTGACTTGTCACTTGACTTTGACTTGGCACCACCAGTGTTGTGTCTTGGCCTAGGCAAAAGCCAACCCCCCCCCCCCACACACACACACACACACAAAAGAAAGCTCCCCCCGAGTCCCGGCTTCGGGGTAGATCAGTATTTTGACTTAATTTGTGACTTGACCAAAATAAATGACTTGACTTGACTTGCTTGACTTCTAGCAGGGACTTGACTTGACTTGACTTGCATGCTTTTCACCACAGTAACTTGGGACTTGCTTGTGACTTGAAGGTTAAGACCCGGCTCTTTCAGAAATCCCTGAGCTCCAGGTCCCAAAGTGGACTTTGCAAAACACTGAGGAACCTGAAAGGCCCATTTCCTTTTCATGTTACAATCTCCCTGGAGCCCCTCAACCCGTCCGGTTGAGAATTCTGGGTCACAACCTCCTTCTAGACCCTGGCAGGGCAACGCTCTTCCACAGTTGTCAACAAGTTTCACAATTAGAAGATTTTTACATACTTCAGTTCCTATAACAAATAAAAATGTTGAATTTCCCATTACTTTGACAATGGTCACTAGAATCAATAGGGAGGATGAATTTCTCCATAAAAGATACAGGACAGCAGTAACAAATCTGACAGAGGTTTTAACCCTTCCACATCTAAATAAATAATAATAATATGTCAGAACACAGACAGACATTTAAAATCCCCACTTACAAAATCCAGAAAAGGGCAGGGTACAGAAATGCATAACCTATTTATCCTCCATCGGAATCTCTATAGGAGATGAAAAATCCAGTAACACATGTAAACACTAAAAGTTTGAAAAAAAAAATAAAAATAAAGAAAAAACAACCCCTTTTATGTTGTTTTATGTGAAGGTTCTCATTTATCCAGGTCAGGTTATTGCTGGTCAAATTCAAGTGGACTTGTTCTGTAAAGTTGAAGATGTTATGTTTATCCAAGTATCCTCTTCAGCGGATTGAATAAGCTGCAAAAGGTCTTCAACATTACCATTTTCTACTCTAAGTCCAGTTGAAACTACTAGCAAACCCCTTTTTTTAGTTGTAAACTCAGTGGCACTAGGACAAAAAAAGTAATGAAAAATCCCAAATTTTAAGATTTTAACCAAACCAAGACAGGAGGAGAATTCTTCCAATAGGGATTCTTGTACCAGTGACAACTGTCTAGGAGGGAATTTCCTGCCTAAAGTCTGTTGTGTCAACAGGACAGGAAGTGAAGGTAATAAGAGAGCAGAACAAAAAGTTTTAACCATTCCCTACTCTGTACAAAAAGAGGAAAAAAAAAGTTTTGGCTTTAGATATACTTTATGGGCCCATTTACATTACTCCAAGGATGTGCATTATGTTGAACATTAGCGTACGTTGCAGTAAGGCCTGAAGATTAGAATTTCCTTTATTGTATTAAAACCAGGGCTGCAGGTAGACATCGTTCTGACTTGGGCTAATATCACATGGTGATTCTGCTGCTGACGATGTGTGATATCACCCAGTAGAGGCATCTATTTAAAAGCAGAGTTCCACCCTCTTTTGAGAGGTGCTCTTAAATGAAAGACCGCCTCTCCACCCCCTCGTTTTTAGATATTTAAAAAAAAAAAAAACCTTTTTTGGAAGTACTAAGTGTATTTCCGATCCAGCCAGGCCATGGCCCAGGACGTCACATCCTCTTCTGCGGTGAGCCCCCCACCCCCACCCCCGCTGTCTTCTGGGACCTGTGTGTGTCCCAGAAGACAAGTTGGCCATTCACAAAGCACTGCGCAACTCGCGCATGTGCAGTCTGAAACTGGCAGTGAAGCCGCAAGGCTCCACTGTCGATTTCCCTTAGTTGGAATGGCGGTGTCTGCACCTGATCCGATGGATGGATCGGCATCGGGGGACCAACATCACGAGCTCCCTGGACAGGTAAGTGTCCTTATTAAAAGTCAGCAGCTACAGTATTTGTAGCTGCGGACTTAAAAAAATAAAAAATAAAAAAAATTTGTTCAGCTTGAACACGGCTTTAACTCTATGGAATTGGACCTTTGATCATCTGGAACATTGCTGATTTGCCCTTGCTAATGTTGGAACAGCACAAGAACAACATCTTACTAGTCTGGCTAGTGAGGAAGAGACTCCATTAAAAACAGGTAAACAGGTTGGTGATCCTATTGTTGGCTGTGTTATTGCCCTAGGGCATTGGTTATTATTATTATTATTCAGGATTTATATAGCGCCAACAGTTTACGTAGCGCTTTACAATATAAAAGGGAGACAATACAGTTATAATACAATAAAATACAAGAGGATTAAGAGGGCCCTGCTCAGAAGAGCTTACAATCTAACATTGTGGGGCAGGTGGTACAAAAGGTACATGACAATGGGGGGTTTATTTACTAAAGGCAAATCCACTTTGCACTACAAGTGCACTTGGAAGTGCAGTCACTGTAGATTTGAGGAACATGCAAGGAAAATAAAAAACACCATTTTTGCTTGTATATGAGTGGATGATAACATCAGCAGAGCTTCCCCTTATTTCAGTTCTTCCCCTCAGATCTACAGCGACTGCACTTGCAGTGCATATTGGATTCTCCTTTAGTAAAATCAACCCCAGAGTTGTATTGTAAAAGCTCTGCTCCTTATGTTATGACTTCTCTTAATATCCCCTACCCCTTAAAGTTTAATTTCCATTTTTGCATATTTTGAGAATATAATCTGTTATGTGTTCCCATTCACACAGCATACCTAATTTTTTTTATTTGCAATAATTTTTCAACTTTTAGAGGTTTCTCAGGAGAAGGTCCCAAATCTGTCCTCATTAACATACAATCCAAGAAGCCTATCCTCTAAAGTTGGCCATAGATGAATAGAAGTTCAAACTAAAACTCTTAAGCTATACATGGATCAGAATTTGTCTGGTTCCGCAGGGATGGGCTAAACTTTGATACATGTGTGGCCACTGTGGTTGAACATAAGCATGTCGGATTCGTACATGCAATTTTTTGCCAGCAGCGATAGCCGCCAGCCATAATCACTGGGATGGCTACCCACCAGGAGAACACAGTAGTGCCACTGAAGGGATTCCCCCATCAACACTAGTTGCAGGAAAGAAAATCTCATAATCTATGGCCTGCCTTAGTCGTATCTAATTGAAATATTATGCAATCATGACAATTTAAGGAGGAACTTCAGTAATTTTTTCATCTTTCCATCTATTAAATCTTTTGCCCTTGTTGTTTTAATTTTTTTTCTGCCAGTAAATACCTTATACAGCCCACTTCCTGTTTCTTGTCTGGTCATTAGCCTAGGCTTATGACTTCACGCACAGCTCTCTCTCTCTCACTCTTGTGAGGTTTGCCAAGGAGGGGGGAGCCATAAGAGGGCCAATGAGAGCTATATAGAGCTGGAGGAGGTGTGCCTCTATGTGTCTGTGTAAATCCAGGAAGTGAACAGGCAGCAGCTTCAACTGCCCACAGTTAAAATGATTGCAGCCAGACTCAGCGGAGGGAGATTTCTGCAGTATATTTGGCAAGTACAGAATCACAGTAAATATATAAAAAAATATGCAAAGTGGTTGGAGAGAAGCTTCAGAAGTTTTCATTAAAAAATATGTGAGCAGTTCCACTTTAAAGGCTGCTGCAAGTTACTACTGTAGTATAGCTTGTACCATAAGAAGTAGTTTGTTCCATACACTAGAGACTGTTAGCAGTTGTATCTTAAAGTGGTTCTAAAGGCAGAAAGTTTTTAATCTTAAAGCGGAGGTCCACCCTAAAAAACCCTAAAAAACTATATAACTATAACTATATAACATAAAAATGCTCCTAAAAATCAGAAAAAAAAAAGTTTTACATACCAGAAATGGCTGTTGCTAGGCAGATCTCCATTCTTCTCCTCCTCGCGTTGTCTTCTGGGGAATGGGGCGCACTGTGTTCTGGGAACTGTGTGTGTCCCAGAACACAGCCGGCCATTCAAAAAGCACCGCGCGACTTGCGCATGCGCAGTAGGAAACGAGCAGTGAAGCCGGACAGATCGGCCTCGGGCGGCCGACGTCGCGGGCACCCTGGACAGGTAAGTGTGCTTATTAAAAGTCAGCAGCTACAGTGTTTGTATCTGCTGACTTTTAAAAAACATTTTTTTCAGCTGGACCTCCTCTTTAACCACTTCAGCCCAGGAAGATTTGGCTGCTCAATGACCAGGCAATTTTTTGCGATACGGCACTGCGTCACTTTAACTGACAATTGCGCGGTCGTGCGACACTGTACCTAAACA
This sequence comes from Lithobates clamitans, assembly GCA_037952925.1. Lineage (NCBI taxonomy): Eukaryota > Metazoa > Chordata > Amphibia > Anura > Ranidae > Lithobates > Lithobates clamitans. The sequence continues at coordinate 2,855,639 of JBBGZY010000418.1, forward strand.
AAATTGACGGCCCTTTTTTCCCACAAATAAAGCTTTCTTGTGGCGATATTTGATCACCTCTGCGGTTTTTATTTTTTGAGCTATAAACAAAAGAAGAGCGACAATTTTGAAAAACAAAAAAAAAACAAAAAAACACAACACACACAAGATCTTTTACTTTTTGCTATAATAAAAATCCCAATTTTTTTTTTTTTTTTAAATATTTTTTTCCTCAGTTTAGGCCAATATGTATTTTTATACATATTTTTGGTTTAAAAAAAAAAAAAAAAAAAAAAAAAGTAAAATCTCGCAATAAGTGTATATTGATTGGTTTGCGCAAAAGTTATAGCGTTTACAAAATAGGGGATAGATTTATGGCATTTTTATTTTTATTTTTTTTACTAGTAGTGACTGCGATCATGGGGTTTTATGGGGACTGCAATATTGCGGCGGACAAATCAGACACTTTTGACACATTTTTGGGACCATTGACAATTATACAGCGATAAGTGCTATAAAAATGCACTGATTACTGTATAAAGGACACTGGCAGGGAAGGGGTTAACACTGGGGGCAATCAAGGGGTTAACTGTGTTCCCTAGGTGTGTTCTAACTGTAGGGGGGATGGGACTGACTAGGGGAATGAGATCAGTGTTAATACTCAGTATGAACACACAATCTGTCTCCTCTCCCCTGAGAGAACCGGAATTTGCGCCCGCTGGGCACTCGCATCGGCTCTGGGGACACGCTTAAGAGCCGACATACAGCTATGACAGCTTGCACAGGGGGGCCAATGTGCTGCAATGTAACTGCGGCGGCTGGTCCGGAAGTGGTTAATGTATTTTATGCATTAAGATAAAAAACCTTCTGTGTGCAGCAGCCCCCCTAATACTTACCTGAGCCCCATCTCGATCCAGCGATGTTGCACGAGAGCCTCGGCTGTCCAGCACTCTCCCACCTGATTGGCTGAGACGCAGTAGTGGGCTGCCACTTCTGTCAAAGTGAGTGAGCCAATGAGGAGAGAGAGGGGGTGGGGCGAGGCCGAGCCACGACTCCATGTCTGAATGGAGCAAGCAGCTTGCTGTGGGGGCAGGAGGAAGGGGCCAGGAGCTCTGGCGAGGACCTGAGCTGCTCTGTGCAAAACCACTGCACAGAGCAGACAAGTATAACATGTTTTTTTTTTTAATAACACATACACACGACTTTAATAGTAGCATGGCTTTGCAACTAAAAAATCCTTTTGTAGTTGACTTTATAGAGAGCAGTTAAATCCGTGGCAGAGGTGGATTTCTGCCCCTTTTCAAGATTGGCAAAACCTTGGTTTATGCACTTGCATAATTAGAAGAAACTAATTATGTACTATACCTTATGAATAGGCCAATGTATAAGTTAGACGTGGAATCATCCTTATATTAGGAGCAATAACATTACGTCTGGTTTATATAGCATTACTTTGATTTTCCATTTCCACAGACCGCGAATTGCTATATGGAAGATTATTCAGTTTTGTTTTTTTTAGAGCCGCTATAATTCCTGTATACTAAATAGCCATTAGTGATCTAATATTTTGGCATCAAAGTAGTTTCCATTGTCACTTTACTGCTTGGCCTTCAGCAGAAGTAGGTATTAATGACTAGCTGGGTTTTACATAATTAGTTAATGTATTTTATTTTCATTCACTTCACTGGTTTCCAGGCTTGGGACCACACCATCTGGAGTAAAAGGTTAATGAATACAGAGTAAAATCTCTGAAACATTTATGTATTTTCCAGGAACCAAACAGAAAATATATATTTCTTTATCGCACATCACAGGACACAGAGTCATAGTTATTAACAATATGGGTATATAGGCACCTTCAGGTGATGGACACTGGCATACCCAATACAGGAAGTTCACTCCTTATATAACCCCTCCTTCTACCAGGAGTACCTCAGTTTTTTCCCCAGTGTCTAAGGTGTTGGTCACGGGTGAAGATGTGCTCTGAAGAGCTCTGCTGGAGGAATCCTTGCTGGATTTAAATAGCCTCCACTGACCGGATCCATCCAAAGTGCCACTGAGGCCAAAGTGAAGTGAATGATACCTGGGCCTTGTATGGTAAGAACGAGGTTTTGCCTGTAATACCTCTCCTTGCAGGGCTGGACCCCAGGACCCAGGGCTTTGGTTATGCTTACATTACCTAAAGTTTTTCCTGGCGGGGTGCTAATACAGGTCCAAGGGAGTGGAACCCCGATAAAAAGGGACCCGGTCCTTGAAGGTTTGCTAAACGCAGCCCGCCGTTATGGGTGAAGGTTGGAACTTAGCAGCAGTATCCTGCGGCGAGGATAAAAAGGTAAGGGAAGAAGCCTAGGAACTGTAAAAGTCCACCTATGTTTTTTTTCCTTAAGGGAAAATGTTGTCATGCCTTAAATCTCCACTAGAGGGAGTATATGTAAATACCTTAATTTGTTGTCTTCACTTCAGCTCAGTGTCAGTATGTGTGTGGATCAGCAGTAGCTTGTCACAGCGGGGATTCCTCTTGTAGGTAAGAGATCTGCCATTCTGCATTTCTCCCCCCTGGAGGGACCGAGAGGGTTAGGGAAAACAGTTGTTGCTGCTCCCCTGGCAATATTCACCCCCCCCCCCCGCGCGAGCGGTCCGGAGGTCCCGGTTTTTGGCTCTAGAGTTTTTTCCCTGCTTGGCGTCATTATTAGGCTCTGCCTCTCCCCCCCCCCCCCACGATGGGTCTGTGGGACCCCAAGGCCACTCACGGGAACGTTTTGATTTTTCAAACGAAAGAGGGGGCGGGGCCTAAGCGCAGTGCCATGTGTGGGACGTAGCATTCATGAGGACGCACGGCCAAAGCACACGATGGAAACAATTAGAGCAGTCTCTCCTCGGCTGTATAGCTCAGCCTGCAGTCACTGCAATAGGCATCTGTCAGTCCTTAAAGCAATGGTCACCAACCTTGTCGTTAGGGCCCACTAACAGGCCAGGATTTATGCATTACCTTAGGGCGATGCAGACTAGAATACTGCAATCACTGAGCAGCAACTTATATCACCTGTGATATATTTCAGTTATCTTGCAAACCTGGCCTGTTAGTGGGCCCTGAGGACTGGGTTGATGAGCACTGCCTTAAAGGACTGGTTTAGACAGGCCCTTAAGGAGGTTCCTATATAACAAGCCCGGGATTTGGCCGAACTGCCAAGAGCATTATGTTTTGCTATAGACGCCATTAAAGATTCTTTTCACCATGCGTCCCGTCTTGCGCTTGTGCTAGTACACATGCATAGGATCCTGTGGTTAAAAAAAATTGGTCAGCCGAAACACCATGCAAAAGGCTCCTGACTGGTTTTCTTTTTCATGATGAGCTGCTATCTGGGGATGCTTTGGACAAATACATCCAAAAGATTTGCAGTGGGAAAAGTACTCTTTTGCCAGTCCAAAGAAATAATAAACGCCCTTCATTTAAGGGGACTCTTTCGCCTGTGCCAGGGGCATCCGCCTCTAGGCAGTGGCGACGGCCTCCACCGTCAGAGGCTAGAGGAAAACCTCAGGGTCAGGCCCAGGCACAAAAGCAGTACTGGGGCCGGAAACCTGCAAAATCAGAATTCTAAAGCCTCATTATGAAGGAGCGCCCCCCGATCGCAAGGGTGGGGGGGGGGGGGGGGGAGACTTCTGCAGTTCTCAGAAGTCTGGCAAGAGGAAATTCAGGACAGATGGGTCATCTCCATGGCAACTCTAGGGTACAAACTAGAATTTCGGGAGTTTCCACCGTCTCGTTTTCTGAGGTCAAATGGTCCCAAAGATCCAGGGAAAAGGCAATGTCCGTTTCGGGCACTAGACCGATTACTGGCTGGTTTGGGGTTTTATTTAAACCTCTTTACGGTACCAAAACCAAATGGAGATGTCAGACCCATTCTAGATCTAAAGAATCTAAATCAGTTCCTGAAGATCCGCTCTTTTCGCATGGAGTCGATCAGGTCAGTGGTTTCTATCCTACAAAGGAGGAGAACTTCTGGCATCTATCTATATTAGGGATGCATTTCTGCATGTCCCTATATTTCCCGCTCACCAAAGGTTTCTGCGGTTCGAGGTAGAACAGCATTATTTTCAGTATGTAGCCTTTTCCTTCAGGATAGCTACAGCACCCCGGGTGTTTACAAAAGTTCTGGCCCCACCTCTTGCCAGGCTAATGGCACAGGGCATAACAGTCTTGGCGTACCTAGACGATCTCTTGCTAATAGACCAGTCGGTGGCTGGTTTGGCGCATTACAACCAGTTACCTGGAAAGTCTAGGTTGGATTCTCAACCTAGAGAAGTCTTCCTTAAAACCGCTGGGAGTACCAGACCCAAAAGGCTGGAGTATTTGGGTCTGATCATAGACACAGCCCACAAAAAGGTGTTCTTGCCTCAGGCAAAGTTCAACGCCATAAGAGAGCTGGTGCAGATGGTCAGGTCGAAAAGAGATCCCCCCATTCGCCTTTGTATGAGGTTGTTAGAAAAGATGGTGGCTTCATTTGAAGCGTTTCCCTATGCCCAGTTCCATTTGAGACTGTTGCAGAGCAGTATCCTGTCTGCTTGGAACAAAACGGTTCCAGCTTTAGACTTGCCAATGCGGCTGTCCTCAAGGGTGTCAGTTGGTGGTTGGTAACCCAGAATCTGCTGAAAGGAAAATCCTTCAGACCTGTTATCTGGAAGATGGTAACGACAGATGCCAGCCTGTCAGGCTGGGGAGCAGTGCTAGAAAAGACAACTGTCCAGGGACAGTGGTCAAGAACCAAAAGGACCTTGCCATCAACATCCTAGAGATTCCTGCAGGTGGGTCTGGCCCCGAAGGCCTGGACATTCAGGTTACGGGGTTGTCCTGTCAGAATCCAAGCCGACAATGCCACAGCTGTGGCTTACATCAATCACCAAGGGGGCACCAAGAGTCTTGCAGCCCAGAAGGAAGTGAACCATATCCTAACTTGGGCAGAAAGGCATGTTCCATGCCTATCAGCAGTTTTCATTCTGTGAGTAGAGAATTGGCAGGCTGACTTCTTGAGCCACCAGCAGTTGCTCCCGGGGGAATAGTCTCTTCACCCTGACATTTTTCGGGCTGTTTGCCAGAAATGAGGGACTCTGGATGTAGATCTTCTGGCGTCCAGGTTTGACATGAAGTTGGTCAACTTTGTGTCCAGGACAAGGGATCCACTCGCATGCAGAACATATACGTTGGTGACCTTGTGGGATCAGTTCTCACTGATTTATGCTTTCCCCCCTATTCAGTTGCTGCCATGACTTCTTTGCAGGATCAAGCTGGAAAGAAAGACAGCAATTCTGGTAGCCCCAGCATGGCCCAGAAGATCCTGGTATGCAGAAATTGTAAAGATGGCGGTGGAGGATCCACGGTCCCTTCCACTATGGCCAGACCTACTCTCACAGGTGCCGATATTCCATCTTACCTCACAAACTCTAAATTTAACGGCATGGCTATTTTAACCCACATTCTGAAGAAACGTGGGCTTTCCGAGTCAGTTATCTCTACCTTGATTAATGCAAGGAAGCCAGCTTCCAGAACCATTTATTAGAGTCTGGAGGGCTTATGTTTCATGGTGTCAGTCCAAGGGTTGGCACCCTCGGAAGTATAACAAAGGCCTTTCTACAATTAGGGGTAGAGATGAAGCTGGCCTTGAGTACCATTAAGGGCCAAGTCTCAGCTTTATCGGTCTTATTTCAAAGACCGATTGCTTTGCATTCTTTGGTCCGGGTTTTTATACAAGGGGTGATGCGGCATAATGCGCAAGTCAGATCTCCTTTGAATCCTCGAACTTAGTTTTGTCAGTGTTACAAAAACAGCCATTTGAACCGATAAAGCATATTCCCTTAGTCCTTTTGACAAGGAAGTTAGTGTCCTTGGTTGCTATATCCTCAGGAAGGAGGGTTTCGGAATTGGCTGCTCTTCCTTGTAAAAAGCTATATTTGATAATTCATGAGGACAGGGTCGTGTTGCGTCCTCGTCCAAGTTTTCTGCCTAAAGTGGTCTCTGGTTTTCACCTGAACCAGGAAATTTGTCCTGCCATAGTTCCAAAGCCATGTTCTAGGGAGCAGAAGTCACTACATGGTCTTGATGTGGTGAGAGCGGTCAAAGTCTATTTAAAGACGACTGCTCAGATCCGGAAGACTGAGGTCTTATTTGTGCTGCCTGAAGGTCCTAGAAAAGGACAGGCAGCGTCGAAATCCACTGTTGCCAGGTGGATTCGGCAGGTTATAATTCAGGCTTATGATTTAAAGGTAACATTCCACCTTTTCAAGTCAAAGCACACTCGACCAGAGCAGTTAGTGCTTCTTGTGCAGAGCATCACCAGGCCTCCATGGCTCAGATCTGTAAGGCCGCAACGTGGTCTTCAGGATATACATTCACCAGGTTTTATCAGGTGGATGCAAGAAGGCATGAGGATATCACCTTTGTGCACAGTGTGCTGCAGTAGTATAGGTCCTCAAGTCAGGGGGTGCCCTACGGGTTGTATCTCCCTCCCTTCAAATAGCATTGCTATGGGACGTCCCATATGGTTAATAACTATGGCTCTGTGTCCCGTGATGTACGATAAAGAAAATAGGATTTTTAAAACAGCTTACCTGTAAAAATCCTTTTCTTGGAGTACATCACGGGACACAGAGGTCCCTCCCCTCTTTCTGGGGTTTAGGTATATTGTTTTGCTACAAAAACTGAGGTACTCCTGGTAGGAGGAGGGCTTTTTATAGGGAGTGAACTTCCTGTATTGGGTATGCCAGTGTCCATCGCCTGAAGGTGCCTATATACCCATATAATTTATAACTATGGCTCAGTGTTCCGTGATGTATTCAAAGAAAAGGATTTTACAGGTAAGCAGTTATAAAAATACTATTTTTATTTTATAAAATCAGCAGGTTCCAACTATGTAGAATGTTACAGTAAGGCAAATACACTAAATGGCAGAATATCAAGCACATAATAAATCCTTCCTGGCAGTTACAGCGTATAACAAATAGCACCTAGAATAAATGTGGTAACACTAGGCCATCACAAAGATCGGGGAATTCAAGGAGTAACAGCTGAGGAAAAACCACCGAAATCCAACAGGTACAGATATGACCGGTGAGTCGGATAGAGGATCCGCCTGCCCCGGATGTTGATCAGAGATTTCCGGCAGCGAGATGATAGTCTGCATTAAAAAAAACTGCGCCGCTGTGATTGTTTTTTTTTTTATTATTTCAGGCTTCCCAGCCTAGTGGTGAGATGTGGGGTCTTATTGACCCCATATCTCACTATAAAGAGGACCTGTCATGTCATATTCCACTTACAAGGGATGTTTACATTCCTTGTAATAGGAATAAAAATGATCAAAATAGTTTTGTTTTCAAAAAAACGTGTCAAAAAAAAAAAAAAAAAAAAAGTTAAGGTGCCCCTGTCCTCGCACGCAGAAGCGAACGCATACACAAGTCCCGCCCACATATGAAAACGGAGTGCAAACACCACATGTGAGGTATCACCGCGAACGTTGGAGCGAGAGCAATAATTTTGTCCCTAGACCTCCTCTGTAACTCAAAACATGTAATCAGTAAAAAAAATTTCAAGCACCGCCTATGGGGATTTTTAAGTACCGAACTTTGGCGCCATTCCACGAGCGTGTGCAATTTTGAAGCGTTAGGTATCCATTTACTAGGCGTAACTTCATCTTTCACAATATGCCAAAACATTGCGCTAACTTTAATGTTTTTTTTTTTTAATTAAAAAAAAAAAAATCACGTTCGAAAAATTGCTGTGCAAATACCGCCGCCATTGTATTCTCTAGGGTCTTTGCTAAAAAAAAACATCTATATGTTTGGGGGGGGGGGGGCTTCTATGTAATTTTCTAACCCAAAACCAGTATTAGCTTCAGAATTGACCTGGGGGTCAAATGTTAAAAAGGGTAATGCCCTGTACACTAGACCTGCACAATTAATCGTCAAGAATCGTTATCGCGATCTTGACTAAAGTGTTTCACAATTCTTTCTATGCAATGAATTCTCTCTGCTCTTCTGAAGCCACAGCCCTCAAAAGAAAGGAAAAGAAAAACCGGCAGACTGCCAAGAAACAAAACATTCTTGATCAGTTGAACTTAAGCATAAACATTGTAACAATTTGTCAATGGAATAGACTTCCTGTGTAAGTGAAAAAAGTTTAACCACTTAAAACACTAAAACTTTTTCTGACATTTGTTGTTTTCAAATTAAAATAATTTTTTTTTTTGCTAGAAAATTACTTAGAACCCCCAAACATATATTTTTTTTAGTAGACACCCTAGAGAATAAAATGGTGGTTGTTGCCATATTTTATGTCACACTGTATTTGCGCAGCGGTCTTTCAAATGCAATTTTTTTGGAAAAAATTACTTTAACCACTTAAGGACCGCCTCACGCCGATGTACGTCGGCAGGGCGGCACGGGCAGGCAAAAATCACGTACATGTACGTGATTTGCCTCCCGCGGGTGGGGGGTCCGATCGGACCCCCCCCCGGTGCCCGAGGCGGTCCTGTTTTGTCCCCCGGCGATCGGAGGTGAGGGGGAGGCCATCCATTCGTGCCCCCCCCCCCTCGCGATCGCCGCCGGCCAATCAGATCACTTTCTTTGCTGCTGTATGCTAAACAGCAGCAAAGGAAATGATGTCATCTCTCCTCGGCTCGGTATTCCGTTGCAGCGCCGAGGAGAGAAGACTGAACTGTGAGTGCACCAACACTACACAACACAGTAGAACATGCCAGGCACACAAAACACCCCGATTCCCCCCCCGATCGCCCCCCGATCCCCCCCCAATCACCCCCCCCCCTCCCTGTCACAAACTGACACCAGCAGTTTTTTTTTTTCTGATTACTGCATTGGTGTCAGTTACAGTGTTGGGACAGTGAATATTAGCCCCCTTTAGGTCTAGGATACCCCCCTAACCCCCCCAATAAAGTTTTAACCCCTTGATCACCCCCTGTCGCCAGTGTCACTAAGCGATCATTTTTCTGATCGCTGTATTAGTGTCGCTGGTGACGCTAGTTAGTGAGGTAAATATTTAGGTTCGCCGTCAGCGTTTTATAGCGACAGGGACCCCCATATACTACCTAATAAATGTTTTAACCCCCTGATTGCCCCCTAGTTAACCCTTTCACCACTGATCACCGTATAACCGTTACGGGTGACGCTGGTTAGTTCGTTTATTTTTTATAGTGTCAGGGAACCTGCCGTTTATTACCGAATAAAGGTTTAGCCCTCCGATCGCCCGGCGGTGATATGCGTCGCCCCAGGCAGCGTCAGATTAGCGCCAGTACCGCTAACACCCACGCACGCGGCATACGCCTCCCTTAGTGGTATAGTATCTGTACGGATCAATATCTGATCAGATCTATACTAGCGTCCCCAGCAGTTTAGGGTTCCCAAAAACGCAGTGTTAGCGGGATCAGCCCAGATACCTGCTAGCACCTGCGTTTTGTCCCTCCGCCCGGCCCAGCCCAGCCCACCCAAGTGCAGTATCGATCGATCACTGTCACTTACAAGGCACTAAACGCATAACTGCAGCGTTCGCAGAGTCAGGCCTGATCCCTGCAATCGCTAACAGTTTTTTTGGTAGCATTTTGGTGAACTGGCAAGCACCAGCCCCAGGCAGCGTCAGGTTAGTGCCAGTAGCGCTAACACCCACGCACGTACCGTACACCTCCCTTAGTGGTATAGTATCTGAACGGATCAATATCTGGTCCGATCAGATCTATACTAGCGTCACCAGCAGTTTAGGGTTCCCAAAAACGCAGTGTTAGCGGGATCAGCCCAGATACCTGCTAGCACCTGAGTTTTGCCCCTCCGCCCGGCCCAGCCCAGCCCACCCAAGTGCAGTATCGATCGATCACTGTCACTTACTAAACGCATAACTGCAGCGTTCCCAGAGTCAGGCCTGATCCCTGCGATCGCTAACAGTTTTTTTGGAAGCTTTTTATTGAACTGGCAAGCACCAGCGGCCTAGTACACCCCGGTCGTAGTCAAACCAGCACTGCAGTAACACTTGGTGACGTGGCGAGTCCCATAAGTGCAGTTCAAGCTGGTGAGGTGGCAAGCACAAGTAGTGTCCCGCTGCCACCAAGAAGAAGACAAACACAGGCCCGTCGTGCCCATAATGCCCTTCCTGCTGCATTCGCCAATCCTAATTGGGAACCCACCGCTTCTGCAGCGCCCGTACTTCCCCCATTCACATCCCCAACCAAATGCAGTCGGCTGCATGAGAGGCATTTTTATGTCCTCCCGAGTACTCCTACCCAACGAACCCCCCAAAAAAGATGTTGTGTCTGCAGCAAGCGCGGATATAGGCGTGACACCCGCTATTATTGTCCCTCCTGTCCTGACAATCCTGGTCTTTGCATTGGTGAATGTTTTGAACGCTACCATTCACTAGTTGAGTATTAGCGTAGGGTACAGCATTGCACAGACTAGGCACACTTTCACAGGGTCTCCCAAGATGCCATCGCATTTTGAGAGACCCGAACCTGGAACCGGTTACAGTTATAAAAGTTAGTTACAAAAAAAGTGTAAAAAAAAAAAAATATATATATAAAATAAAAAAAAAAATTGTTGTCGTTTTATTGTCCTCTCTCTATTGTTCTGCTCTTTTTTACTGTATTCTATTCTGCAATGTTTTATTGTTATTATGTTTTATCATGTTTGTTTTTCAGGTATGTAATTATTTATACTTTACCGTTTACTGTGCTTTATTGTTAACCATTTTTTTGTCTTCAGGTACGCCATTCACGACTTTGAGTGGTTATACCAGAATGATGCCTGCAGGTTTAGGTATCATCTTGGTATCATTCTTTTCAGCCAGCGGTCGGCTTTCATGTAAAAGCAATCCTAGCGGCTAATTAGCCTCTAGACTGCCTTTACAAGCCGTGGGAGGGAATGCCCCCCCCCCCCCGTCTTCCGTGTTTTTCTCTGGCTCTCCTGTCTCAACAGGGAACCTGAGAATGCAGCCGGTGATTCAGCCAGCTGACCATAGAGCTGATCAGAGACCAGAGTGGCTCCAAACATCTCTATGGCCTAAGAAACCGGAAGCTACGAGCATTTTATGACTTAGATTTCGCCGGATGTAAATAGCACCATTGGGAAATTGGGGAAGCATTTTATCACACCGATCTTGGTGTGGTCAGATGCTTTGAGGGCAGAGGAGAGATCTAGGGTCTAATAGACCCCAATTTTTTCAAAAAAAGGAGTACCTGTCACTACCTATTGCTATCATAGGGGATATTTACATTCCCCGAGATAACAATAAAAATGATAAAAAAATAAAAAAAATGAAAAAGGAACAGTTTAAAAAAAAAAAAAAAAAAAAAAAGCACCCGTCGCCCCCTGCTCTTGCGCTAATGCGAACGCAAGCGGCAGTCTGTCAAACGTAAACTAAAGTGGTAACCTGTAAAGGCTTTTAAAAATGTATTTATTTTGTTGCCACTGCACGTTTGTGCGCAATTGTAAAGCATGTCATGTTTGGTATCCATGTACTCGGCCTAAGATCATCTTTTTTATTTCATCAAACATTTGGGCAATATAGTGTGTTTTAGTGCATTAAAATTTAAAAAAGTGTGTTTTTTCCACAAAAAATGCGTTTGAAAAATCGCTGCGCAAATACTGTGTGAAAAAAAAAATGAAACACCCACCATTTTAATCTGTAGGGCATTTGCTTTAAAAAAATACATAATGTTTGGGGGGTTCAAAGTAATTTTCTCGCAAAAAAAAAAAATAACTTTTTCATGTAAACAATAAGTGTCAGAAAGGGCTTTGTCTTCAAGTGGTTAGAAGATAGGGTGATGTGTGACATAAGCTTCTAAATGTTGTGCATAAAATGCCAGGACAGTTCAAAACCCCCCCAAATGACCCCATTTTGGAAAGTAGACACCCCAAGCTATTTGCTGAGAGGCATATTGAGTCCATGGAATATTTTATATTTTGACACAAGTTGCGGGAAAGTGACACTTTTTTTTTTTTTTTTTTGCACAAAGTTGTCACTAAATGATATATTGTTCACACAGGCCATGGGCATATGTGGAATTGCACCCCAAAAATACATTCTCCTGAGTATGGGGATACCACATGTGTGGGACTTTTTTTTCAAAAATTTACACCCTTAGAAATCCTGAAGGCGGTGATTGGTTTTCGGGGTCCCGTACGCGGCTAGGCTCCCAAAAAGTCCCACACGTGGTATCCCCATACTCAGGAGAAGCAGCTGAATGTATTTTGGGGTGCAATTCCACATAGGCCCATGGCCTGTGTGAGCAATACATCATTTAGTGACAACTTTTTGTAATTTTTTTTTTTTTTTGTCATTATTCAATCACTTGGGACAAAAAAAAAAAAATATTCAATGGGTTCAACATGCCTATCAGCAATTTCCTTGGGGTGTCTACTTTCCAAAATGGGGTCATTTGGGGGGGTTTTGTACTGCCCTGCCATTTTAGCACCTCAAGAAATGACATAGGCAATTTGTAGACGCTATAACTTTTGCGCAAACCAATAAATATACGCTTATTGACATTTTTTTTTACCAAAGACATGTGGCCGAATACATTTTGGCCTAAATGTATGACTAAAATTGAGTTTATTGGATTTTTTTTATAACAAAAAGTAGAAAATATCATTTTTTTTTTCAAAATTTTCGGTCTTTTTCCATTTATAGCGCAAAAAATAAAAAAACTGCAGAGGTGATCAAATACCATCAAAAGAAAGCTCTATTTGTGGGAAGAAAAGGACGCAAATTTCGTTTGGGTACAGCATTGCATGACCGCGCAATTAGCAGTTAAAGCGACGCAGTGCCAAATTGGAAAAAGACCTCTGATCCTTAGGCAGCATAATGGTCCGGGGCTCAAGTGGTTAATGAATAAAAAAAAAAAAAAAAAAAAATCTAACCAGTAAAGTTACCCCATTTTTTTTGTATAATGTGAAAGATTTTATTTCACGAGAATCGTGATCTTTTTATTCTAAGCAAAAAAATTGTTATCCGAAAGTCCGACTGTGTGTATGCTCCATAGAACATTTGTTGTTGGAATTTCTGCCAACAAATGTTTGAGAGCAGGTTCTCAAATTTTCCGACAACAAAACTTGTTGTCGGAAATTCCGATGCACAAAATACCACGCATGCTCGGAATCAAGCAGAAGAGCCGCTCTGGCTATTGAACTTCATTTTTCTCGGCTTGTTGTACGTCACCGCATTCTTGACGTTCAAAAATTTCCGACAACATTTGTGTGACCGTGTGTATGAAAGACAAGTTTGAGCCAACATCCTTCGGAAAAAAATCCACAGTTTTGTTGTCGGAAAATCCTATCGTGTGTACAGGGCATAACTCCACTTTCGGGGTCGGGGGAGCAAATAAAGAAAATAATATAGCGTATACAAGTTGCTACACAAGTCATATTGTAAATTGAATGTTAATAAAAAATAGCTTTCCTTTTCAATCTGCAGCCGCTGTAATTGTCTGAAAAGGCAATGCAATATGGCTACCTGGGGTGTTCTGTACACAGAATGTCCCCCAGAAACATTTCCTGCTTGTGTGATTGGCTCACTGATATTGTCAGAAGTCTGCCTAAGATACAAGTCAGATTTCAGGCAACCCCTGCAAAAACATAATTTTTGGTGAGATAAGGCCCTTTTCACACTTGTGTGACTTGTGACTGCAAAGGCGCATGGCAAATTGTTCCCCATGATTTCCAATGATAACCATTCATATATGTGCGACTTCAAGTCGTACCAACTTCAAACGTAGTCCCTGTACTACTTTTGCCCAACTTTCATGCGAGTTGAGGTCCATAGACCTCAAGTTTACACAGGCATTCCCTGAAATTGCGGCAAAAATAGTGGTTAAGTCGCGGCAAAAAACGGACTGTTCATTATATCAGTTCAGTCACGTCAAAACGGTTATCAGTTTTGTTTTACTTCCACTACCAATGCAAAAACAGATGGAAAGCCTAACCATTTGTCAGTTAACATTGGTTTTTCAACCATACCTTTTTTTGACGGATGAAAAATAGGGCTTTCATCCATTAAAAAAAAACAAAAAAAAAAAAAAGATGTTGACAGTGGATGAAAACGGATGCAAATGGATGATCATCCGTTGTCATTCATTTTTCCATAGAAATGCATGGACGGTCCCATATGTGTGAAAGGGACCTAAAAGGATGCAGGCCCAGCATCTTTCCTCATTAGTGCCCTGCAGGTGCACACCTGATAGATAATTATGAAACCACTCCCATTAGATTCACTTAGCACAGGGGCACAGAGGAACAAGCAGCGATTTCTTCAGAATAGCACAAGGTAGGACTCTGCAAAGTTTGTGAAAAATGTACAGCGATCATCCAGAGGGGAATGTTTTTTCCTCAACAAAAGTGGAGTTACGCTTTAAATAAATGTATTTTTTTTTTTTTTATACAGGACAAAGCAAGCCAGCAGGGATGGTGCCACTTGCTGCTAATTGATGATCAAGAATGTAAACAATTGCAAAATGTATTTTTAATGAAAAGTTTATTACACGGTTGCAAATTTAGTACAGTAAACATTTTACTATGCATTTTTGTTTTATCCCAGCGAGAGAAGAGTCATGCTGCTGGATAACTCGCAGCATTCGCTCCTGTGCACATATCAGCAGGTGATGGTGGGGGAGGGGGAGGAAGTGGTGTAATTGGAGACTGAAGAGGAGAATGTGCAGAAAATTCCAGATAACCAAGGTAAGAAGTGTGGGTACAGTCCAGCCAGCAAGTTTTTTTATCAAAGTCACCATCATCTCCATTGTGTGTCATTATCCTTTAAGAAGAAATGCCATCAGTACCCAGTCTTTAAATATAAACAACCAAATACATTTATGGAATGAAAAGTAATAATTGCATTGCAATAAGCACCTTCAACAGATTAAAGGATGAGACCTCCTAGCAGTGCAGGCCAGTCAAGTTCCTCCACACTATATTGCCAAAAGTATTGGGCCACCCCTCCAAATCATTTGGGGGGGGGGGGGGGAATCAAGGTTTGGGGTTGTTTTTCAGGGGTTGGGCTCGGCCCCTTACTTCCAGTGAAGGGAACTCTTAAGGCATCAGCATACCAAGACATTTTGGCCAATTCCATGCTCCCAACTTTGTTGGAACAGTTTGGGGGTGTCCCCTTCCTGTTCCAACAAGACTGCACACCAGTGTACAAAGCAAGGTTCATAAAGCCATGGATGAGCACGTTTGGGGTGGAGGAACTTGACTGGCCTGCACAGAGTCCTGACCTCAACCCGATAGAACACCTTTGGTATGAGTTAGAGCAGAGACTGAAAGACAGGCCTTCTCGAACACATCAGTGCCTGACCTCACAAATGCGCTTCTGGAAGAATGGTCAAACCTTCCCATAGACAGACAGACACTCCTAAACCTTGTGAACAGCTTTCCCAGAACAATTGAAGCTGTTATAGCTGCAAAGGGTGGGCCAATTCAATATTTAACCCTACGGACTAAGACTGGGATACCATTAAAGTTCATGTGCGTGTAAAGGCAGGTATCACAATACTTTTGACAATATAGAGTGCGCGTGTGTGTGTGCGCGCTCACACACAAACACACGACCCCCGCGAAGTGGCGGTTCAGAGTTCTTGGCCTCAGTTGG
This sequence comes from Lithobates clamitans, assembly GCA_037952925.1. Taxonomy (NCBI): domain Eukaryota; kingdom Metazoa; phylum Chordata; class Amphibia; order Anura; family Ranidae; genus Lithobates; species Lithobates clamitans. Next base: position 2,871,249 of record JBBGZY010000418.1, read on the forward strand.
TAGATGTGCAGCCCAGCATCATAACAGTTTACTGCGTGTAGCCATAAATTAATGAGTGACTTGTATAGCGCTGCCTATGCAAACTAAATCGCCTCAGGGCCATGCTCGCGTGTTTTTCGTTCTTCTTAAGGCCTTAAGATGCCACCCGTACATTTTGCTGTATTTTTGTTTTTTTTTAATTATTGTACAGTATTTAGTGTAAAAATAGTCATTTATATGCTTTTTTTTTTTTTTTACCACATCCAAAATTTGCAGAGATATAGAATATATATATATATATATATATATATATATATATATATATATATATATATATATATATATATATATATATATATATATATATATATATATATATATATATATATATACATACATATATACACACACCGTATTTATCGGCGTATAACACGCACTTTTTTCCCCTTAAAATCAGGGGAAAGTCGCAGGTGCGTGTTATACGCCGATCCCCTGCGATCCCGAGCTGTCAAAAGTTAAAAATCGCCGACCGCGATTTGAAAATGGCGCCGCCGAAATACACAGAGCCGGTCCTCGGCCCTTTCCGGCGGCGCTCGTTTACTTTCGGTTTCACTCGTAGCCCCGAGCGGAGCTATCCGAACCTACTCGGATAGCTCCGCTCGGGGCTACGAGTGAAACCGAAAGTAAACGAGCGCCGCCGGAAAGAGCCGAGGACCGGCTCTGTGTATTTCGGCGCCGGCGCCATTTTCAAATCGCGGTCGGCGATTTTGAAGCACAGCAGCAGGGACAGGGGATCGAAGGCTGCACTGGGGCAAGGCTGCACTGGCATGGCTGCACTGGCATGGCTGCAATGATGGGCATTTAAATGTAAGTTTTTTTTCCCCTTCAACTTCCCTCCTAAAAGTTTTTTTTTTTCCTTAAAATTCCCTCCTAAATTGGGGTGCGTGTTATACGCTGATGAATATATATATATATATATATATATATATATATATATATATATATATATATATATATATATATATATATATATATATATATATATATATATATATATATATATATATATATACACACACACACACACACACACATACATACATACATACATACATACATACATACATACATACATACACGAAAGTGGAGTACACCTCTCACATTTTTGTAAATATTTTATTATATCTTTTCAACTTTTCTTGACAACACTAAAGAAATGACACTTTACTACAATGTAATGTAAAGTAGTGAGTGTACAGCTTGTATAACAGTGTAAATTTGATGTCCCCTCAAAATAACTCAACACACAGCCATTAAAGTGGATGTAAACCCGATTCATGAAATGTAAAAATATTTTCCTCAGTTTAGACTGATGTGTTCTACATATTCTACATAAAAATTGCAATAAGCGTATATTGATTGGTTTGCACAAAATTTATAGCATCTACAAAATAGGGGATAGTTTTATGGCATTTATAGGTTTAACTTTTTTCTTTTTTTTAGTAATGGCGGCGATCTGCGATTTTTAATTGGGACTGCAACATTATGGTGGACACATAGGACATTTATGACACTATTTTGGGACCATTGTCATTTATACAGCGATCAATACTATAAAAATGCACTGATTACTGTGTAAATGACACTGGCAGTGAAGGGGTTAACCACTAGGGGGCAGCAAAGGGGTTAAGGGTGTCCTAGGGAGTGATTCTAACTGTTAGGGGGCTGGGCTTTAACACACAGGACAGTCATCACTGCTCTCGATGACAGAGAGCTGTGATCACTGTCCTGTCACTAGGCAGAATGGGGAAATGCTTTGTTTACAAAAGCATCTCCCAGTTCTTCCTCTCCGTGACACGATCGCGGGCACCTGGCGGACATAGAGTCCGCAGGACCCGTGATCACAGAGGCTGCACGCCCATGCCGCGTGACACCGCTTCTTAAAGGGGACGTATCTGTACGCCCCAGCGCCATTCTGCCGACGTACATCGGCGTGCGCTGGTCGGCAAGCGGTTAAAGCACCAAGGCCTTCTCCTGCTCTGTTCTTCTGTTATCAGCGTGATCACTTCTGACAAGTTTTCTCTCAAATGTGATAGAACCAGCCTGAAATTTGTGTCAGGGCGGGTGCTATAAATAGGTTAGCAAAGAGCTGGTCCATTCACAGCACCGCAAGTCTCTGCCTATGAGGGGGGGGGGGGGGGGGTCTTTCCTCCAATCAGCTGTCTCACAGTGTATGGCAAGACTCCCCTCCTCCTGCTGTAACAGCGAGAGAAAATGCTAACAGGATGTAGATAGATAGATAGGATAGATAGATCTTTAATGTCTAAACTGCTGGCAACAAAAGTGAGTACACCCCTAAGTGAAAAATTTCCAAATTGGGCCCAAAGTCAATATTTTGTGTGGCCAGCATTACTTTCCAGCACTGCCCTTAACCTCCTTGGGCATGGAGTTCACCAGAGCTTCACAGGTTGCCACTGGAGTCCTCTTCTACTTCTCCATGACATCACAGAGCTGGTGGATGTTAGAAACCTTACGCCCCTCCACCTTCTGTTTGAGGATGCCCCACAGATGTTCAATAGGGTTTAGGTCTGGAAACATGCCTGGCCAGTCAATCACCTTTACCCTCAGCTTCTTTATCAAGGCAGTGGTCTTGGAGGTGTGTTTGGAGTCTTTATGTTGGAATACTGCCCTGCGGCCCAGTCTCCGAAGGGAGGGGGATCATGCTCTACCTCGGTATATCACAGTACATGTTGGCTTTCATAGTTCCCTCAATGAACTGTAGCTCCCCAGTGCCAGCAGTACTCATGCAGCCCCAGACCATGACACAAGCTGACCCCCCACCCCTTCAAGCTCTGCAGCAATGCTGGCAGCACTCATACATTTATTTCCCAAAGACAACCTCTGGATATGACGCTGAGCACATGCACTCAACTTGTTTGGTCGACCATGGCGAGGCCTGTTCTAAGTGGAACCTGTCCTTTTAAACCGCTGTATGATCTTCGCCATCGTGCTGCAGCTCAGTTTCAGGGTCTTGGTAATCTTCTTATAGCATAAGCCATCTTTATTTAGAGCAACAAATTCTTTTTTTTCAGATCCTCAGAGAGTTCTGTGCCACAAGGTGCCATGTTGAACTTCCAGTGACCAGTAAGAGAGTGAGAGTGATAACGCCAAAATTTAACACCTGCTCCCCATTCACACCTGAGACCTTGTAACACCAACGAGTCACATGACACTGGCAAGGGAAAATTGCTAATTGGGCCCAATTAGGACATTTTCACTTAGGGGTGTACTCACTTTTGTTGCCAGCAGTTTAGACATTAATGGCTGTGTGTTTAATTATTTTGAGGGGACAGCAAATTTACACTGTTATACAAGCTGTACACTCACTACTTTACATTGTAGCAAAGTGTAATTTCTTCAGTGTTGAGATAGATAGAGCTGATAGGGCTGATGTTAAATAGTCTGGAGCCCTGAGGAGCCAATCCTTTTTTTCCCCAGTGGGGATTGATCTGTGAGCGGAGAGGAGAGGGGCTGTCTGCCCCTTGAGCCCTGTGGACATAATACTGAATTATTTTGCAAGAGGTTGCACCCATGGACTGTCTGAACCAGGATCCAGTGATTAGTGCTTCTTTCTCTGCTCATATTACAGCAGAGGCGCTCATGGATTCAGATAAGCAAATGAGGGTCTTAATGAATATTTTTGATATTAGAAATAGTTGAATATTTAGGAGCAAGTGCAACATACTCCTATTTTTATAGCCTTGAGTTCAACTTTAAAACAGGGTTTGTAAACTGAAGAAATAAAGTATTTGAGAGACCCAAGAACTTTTGTTCTTTTCCTCACGTTTCATAACCAGAATATTATAAAAAACAAAAATAAATAAAAAAGACACTTTTGTGCAAATGCAATGCGATACCTTTGACACGTAGTTGAGCGTTGGCCCAGCACAGCCATGGCAATGTCTTTATAGGAAAGGATGTTTCTTGTATTGCCAGTTATTTCCTGGACTCTTTTCTTCAGCTCTGCTAAAGTGGTAAAGACACGAAGTTCCCGAGCCATGGCATGAAAGGCAATATAATCTACAAACACAAAACAATACCTCACATTATTACCATTAACACTATACCATGTGGAAATAAAAAAAAAAAAAAAAAAAAAAAAAAAAAGTCTTAAAATATAAAAATTTTCCCTTTTAAATATATTGTTTTAGTAAACTTTTGAAAGCAAGCTATACCTGTAATAAAATGTGTGAATACATAACTTTCCTACTGCCCGCATCGCTGAATACCACTCAAGAGAAGTTTTCTGTTACGATCCACAGAGAAGCGGAAGTTTCCAGGAGTGATGACCTCCTGCTTCCCCCACAACTCTCACTGGTTGCTCCTGCTGACCTCCACATCACCATTGTCTTCTGTAAACAATGGAGGTCAGAGGGAGGAACCAGCAGAGCTGCAATGGACCCAGGTGAGCCAGTACTTCCAGAAGTGTTGGTTTGCCTCCTGACTTCATAGAAGATGTCTCAGCAGTTCAATAGTGAGGGAAGCAGGAAAGGCGTCTTACAACGTCTCCCTCATTTATCCCTACAGCTTATTAAAGCTCCTTTTTTAGGGTGTAGAATTGCCCCCTCACTGGGACAAGACATTTTAGAAAATCTCCCTTGTGGAAACAGAGAAAACAAGCGCTGTCAAAGTGCCTGCAAAGCGCTTCAGCAGTGGGGCTTTTAACCCTTTATCGGCTGCCAGCGGGGGTTAAAAGCTCCCCGCTAGTGGCCCAAAAGCGTCGCTAAAACCATGGTAAAACAGCAACGCTTTACCTTTACCGTGCCCGCCACTTCAGTGTGAAAGTGGCCTTAAAGCTCAGGGGGCAGTGTGTGTGTGGAAAAAGCGAAGGATATGAAAAACATACACGAAGCACAGTTGGTGGATAAGGAGACAATTGTTGAACCCAACAGGGACCACTACCTGAATTTAGTCATGTTGGGTGGTAATCAGCCCAGAATGATTTTGTAGTTTAGTTTTTCACCTGATTTTTACCTAAACTCAGTGGAGCTGTGATTTTTCACTGTTGCCAGCAGGCATCACTGGTACTACTGGCAATAGTTTTGAGATTCCACAACAAAATTACGTTTTGAAGGTTTATATATTTTCTCTAGCCAACCCAGTAGGAGGCACATGGCCACTGGTGCATGCTGGGGGGTAGACCAAGGCCTGGGGAAGTGCAGAGGAGGTGACCCGATCTCTAATGCCATATACACACGCATAATTTCCAACAGAAAGAGTCCGATGGGAGCTTCTCATCTATATTCTGACCACGTGTATGCCCTATCAGACTTTTTCTGTCGAAAATTCAGACGGACTTAGATAGAGAGCATGTTCTATATTTTTCTGACGGAACAAATTACTATTGGAAAAACTGCTTGTCTGTATGCTGTTCCGACGCATGCTCTGAAGCAAGTACGAGACGGAAGCTATTGGCTACTGGCTATTGAACTTCCGTTTTCTATTACCGTCATACGTGTTGTATGATCGTGTGTATGCAAGACAGCTTTAGCAGAATTCCGTTGGAACTCCGTCGTAAAAACCTACAGAGTTTATTCCAATGGCAAAACCGGTCGTGTGTACAGGGCATTAGGCCCAAACTGTGTGGGGCCTACCATGTGCTCTGGGTGTGAAAACAGGCCAGAAGTGGTCCCTGAAGGCTGTCCTGCCTGAAGATGGGGGAAACTGTCTGGATCAAGACCAAGAGAGGATTCACAAAAGCCTAGGAGAGCGAGAGAAGTCTATGGACCAGCTAGGATGTTGTCTGCACCATTGCTGGGTTGGCATAAAAGGTTCTAACACTGAAGCTGGAAATGGATGTGGAGAAGTCTAAATTTTCTTCTGGGCATCTAGAATCTCTAACCCTCACCTCCTTGTGATGACCAATAAAAACCTCCAAGAAAAAAAAAAAAAAAAAAAAAAAGAAACAGACTGATGTCCAGTGTTCTTTCAGTCCCCCATTTTAGCCATGGACCCCAGTCTGTGGAGGTGCCAACATGCCTCTGGGGGTCGGGGGGGGGGGGGGATTGCTACACATTTTTTTTTATTTAAAAAGATACATACCAATTTCTCCTCTACTGGCGTAGTCATACTTCATGAACAGTCCTTCAAAATTACAACATAGTTCACATTAGTTTCACCAAAAAAAATAAAATAATAATATCTCAATGTCAGTATAAGTTTGCAGTACGATTATAGACACAGTGAATGCATTTCTTTAAAAAAAACATGCAGATCAATTAGCTTTTCGAAATATGCACCTTTTGTAAAAACTGGAAGAAAAAGAAAAAATGTATTATACATATAAGAGAGCAGTTTTAATATACAAGTCCTAACATGATAAAAACTTTCAATATGCATAATATAATTCATACAGATGACTCCACAGTAAAAGTGAATTCTACTCTAAGTGATGTCCGATATTGCTTCAGAGAGGGACTCACCATGGTAACTCACCTTCAAAATTATAAGGAGATAAAAACATATTGTGGTCCTCCACTTTACTACTGTGCCTCTACGTTAAAGAACAAGGATGTTTAACCCCAATGTGCAGTTTATAACCGATGCACCAGAAAACACACATGGATGACCAAGCCAACATCACACAGATCATGCAATCCAAGCCATCATCACTCAGATCATGCGGTTCTGTAACCTTGTGATCAAATCACAGCAGTGGCAAAATGTAAACAGTACTACGGTTTACATCTGAGAGCCCTCCCCTTCCTCTCACAATGGAGAAAAGTGTGTAGCGGGTGCCCCGCATCGCCCTTTGCCCGCTGGGATTTATACAGGCTTTCCTGAGAAGGGAGAGAGAGCCTGTCAGCTCCTGCGGGGGAATTTCTCCATCTCCTCCTCTTCACAGTGTACGAGAGCAGCGCTCGCATAGGCAGCCGCCCGCTCTGCATCCTCGGAGGAGGAACTTCTGCAGCAAAGCATTGTGGGACATGTAGTCCCCAACACAAACAGCCCCATTCTAAATCCCTGGGGTAGCACTACGGATTCCAGCATACTTTGGGAGAGGAAAGTAGAAAGAAGTCCATTTTGTCTGCCTGAGGGGTTAGACGCCATGAGGCAGAGGAGAAGACCGGACCTGTGGAGAGGTTTTGCCTCCCAGGTTGGCGTAACATTTCTGCCAGGCATCCATGGCCGGTTGGGGGGGGGGGGGGGGAAGACATCCTGCTTGATGTGCTTGACCTTTCCTTTTCAATCTGCAGCCACTGTAATTTCCTGAGAATGCATTGCAATATGGCTATATGGGGGGGGGGGGGGCAATATGGGAGGGGGGGGGGGGAAGAGACATCCTGCTTGAAAGGGGGTTCCCAGGTGCATATGCAGGCACACCTGCACCGACGATGTGAAGCGTCCAGTTGTGAGGTAGCCAGTTGGGCTACCTGAAGAGCCTGCCCGTTCCAGGAGGTTTCGTTTGGGCCTCGATCACAGGATTGATGAACGGGCACTTGCCCATTTACAGGAAACAAAAGACACTGTTTGTTTGCAGACAGTGTTATTACTTTGCCCATACTTGCCAGAACCTGGGTCACTCGGATGCCCTGTTAAACAATCTTAGCATCTGTCCTGTTATTCAGACACTACAGGGACACAAGTGCACCAACTAAAGTGGCTAGCCGAAGACCCAAGGCCTTCTTCAAAAGGGTCTGAAGTTATGGTGGCCATATGAACACATACCCAGGGCTAGTCTGTCTTGGTAGTTAGGCGATTGACCACTGAACTAAGTGCAGTTTTTATAGTTTGTGGGCCTGTGGTGTCAGGGGACAGAAGAGGGAGGTCTCAATCCGGACCAATCCGGTATAAAGTTTGCCATTTGTGATCGGTTCTTAAAGGGTTTGCCTCTGCTCTTGGGGTTATTCACCATTGAGGAATCCCCTGAAAGCAGCCGGACAGCAATATGGGGTTATATTGCTCTTGATCCTCAGTCATTACACCAGTTAATTTACTTGAAATATACTTCTATGGTCTGTTACTATTTCACAGAAACTTCACAGTAAAAGACATTTCTGTGTTTTATCGTAACATGTGTTTATCATTGGTATTGTCACATTAACCTACTAGGTGTGCCAGAGGGGCTGAGAGGCAGAGTACGGAACCAAATACTTAAAAGGGTAACTCCACTTTCCTGGGGAAAAAAGATAGCAAAATAAATAAATAAATAATAACACGCATAGAATTGCGACACTAATCATATTGTAATGAAAGGTTATTAAAAATGACCTTTCCTTTTCAATCTGCAGCCACTGTAATTTCCTGAGAATGCATTGCAATATGGCTACCTGGAGTTTTCTGTACACAGAATGTGTACTGACCACTCCCCAGAAACATAATTTCCTGCTTGTGCGATTGGCTCACCAATTTTCCCAGAAGTCTGCCCAAGATACAAATCAGATTTCAGTCATCCCCTGCAACAAAAATTTCATTTTTGGAGAGATACTTTCTGTGACAGACTCACCCGGGACAGAGGCTTTTGGAGGGGACTGAATGTGAGCCTCTTGCCTACAGATTATGGGCCCTGGCATTTGGGGTACCCTTGAGGTGTTGTCACTTTGGCTTCGGGTCCTTGTCCCCCAGGACACACAGACTTTGGGGACCCTGTATTTGCCATATTAGCAATAGTGACTGAGTCATACTGCTGGGACACATACTGTGAGGAGATACTAATATCAACTCCACTCACCTGTCTGATGTCTGCTATAATGTGTTTAATGTAAAGGAGTCTAGTCTGGCTTACCACAGGTTCTAAGGGTATTCCACACATTGTTGTTTGTTCTAATTAACCCTGTGTTGATGTTTATGCTAATGTGTATTGAATAGTCAATGAGCTAGTCGATGTAGTCACCTAGTCTGGGTAAATGATTTAGTAAACTAGCTTATGTTAATAGGGTTACAGTTGTATTGTTAGAGTAATATGAGCAGGAGGGGGGAACCTCCTCTAACGGCATATAAAGTCTTGTAATTTTGATTCTAAATAAACAGTCCATGTTAGCAGTGTTTTGTGCTTGGGAGCAGTTGGAATATCTGATATCTGTATCTAGACTGAGAGGAAGTGGTATACTGACGGAAGCACTAAAGTGGAGTGGGGAACGTTCCGTGACACTTTCAATAGGAACACGTCTAAAGGGATGCAGGCCTCACAGATTTTCTCATTAATGCTCTGCAGCTGCACACCTGACAGTTAATTATGACACCACTCCCATTAGACCCACTCAGAACAGGAGGCACAGAGAAACACAGGAGGGATTTCTTCAGAAAAAAAAAAAAAAAAAAAAAAAAAAAAAAAAAAGGTAGGAATTTGCAACAAAGTTTGTTATAATCCTTGCAATGTACATAGATCACCCAGAGGGGAGTGTTTTTTTTCTCAACAAAAGTGGAGTTACGCTGTAAGTGGCTCTTCCGGGGGTAGCGCTACAGCGCTAATTATTATCAATGAAGATTTAGCAAGTAAAAGGAACCAGCAGCAGCAGATCACAATTGTGGTTTTTTTTTACCTTTTTCATTCCCCTCCTCTCCTGTACATTTCATTTGCATGCTGCCTCGCCATTTGACCTGAATATTAACCCTTCAGCCCTTATCCTGTACATTAACCCCTTCACTCCCTCCTTGTATGATCTTTACATGCATCTAGAGCACCATCACCGCACTCCATGTTTTAACCACCTCAATACCAATATGTTTTTTCATTTCCAAAAACGGTGTCAAAAATGAGATAACCTTGGGCTATACGCTTTCCAAAAAGGGGTCATGTTCAGTTGTTCGTATTTTTTTTTTTATATGCTTTATTACAAAAGGAATACATTTTGATCCTTTGGCCTTTCCCTTTATATCGCTTTAAAGAATAAAAATGAATGCCCCAGTAATGAAGGGGTATTAGAGGCTGGTATACAAGTGGTTAACAAAGCATTTTTTCCCATATCTAGAATAGGTGAGGTTATGCACACAGACAGACATACAGTGCCTTGAAAAAGTATTCACACCCCTTGAAATTTTCCACATTTTGTCATGTTACAGCTAAAAACGTAAATGTATTTTATATGAGAGGCCAACACAAAAAGTTGCACATAATAGCAAATTGGAAGGAAAATAAAACTGGAGTTAGACTTACCATTAACTCCTTTTCCAGTGGTCTTCCAGGACAGCCCTTGAGAGATGGAGTCCCTCCCATCGACCCAGGAAACACATTGCCAAAACAGTTCAAAAGGCGGTCCCTCAGGTCCCTGGTCAGTCATTCACCAAGAACCGAAGGATGGAACTGCAAAAAACATAACCATAACAGGTAATAATGTTAGTACATTCACATAATCAAAAAAGGGTGGGATCGTGCTGTCCTGGAAGACCACTGGAAAAGGAGTTACCGGTAAGTCTAACTCCAGTTTTCCCCAGTTGTCTTCCAGGACAGCCCTTGAGAGGATCCCCAAGTACTCACCAGATTAGGGGGGGACCACGGCTTGGAGAACTTCTCCCAAAAGCCTGATCCTGACTGGACATTAAGTCTAGTCGATAATGCCTTGTAAAAGGTGGAAAAGCTTGACCACGTGGCTGCTTTACATATTTGCTCCGGGGTGGCACCAGCTCTTTCTGCCCAGGATGCTGATAATGCCCTTGTGGAGTGGGCTTTAATACCCCCAGGAGGATCTTTGTTTACTGTCTTATAGCCCTCTGCTATAGCTAGCCTAATCCACCTAGCTATGGTGACTTTAGAAGCTTTTTGCCCCTTACGTTGTCCGGAAAAAAGAACAAAAAGTGAATCTGAGATTCTAAATGGATTGGTTACCCTAAGATACTCTAGGATACACGTCCTCACATCTAATAAATGAAAACGCCTTTCTTTCTCATTTGAAGCCTTTTGACAGAAAGAAGGGAGGACAATATCTTGTGACCTATGGAAATTAGATGCCACCTTTGGTAAGAACCCAGGGTCTGTCTTTAGGATGACTCTGTCTTCCAGAATTTGGAGGAATGGCTCTCTGACAGAGAGAGAGCTTGGATCTCACTAACTCTGCGTGCTGAAGTGATTGCCACAAGTAGTACTGTCTTGAAAGTGACCAGTCCTAGAGAGGCCTCTGAGATTCAAAAGGTGACCCCAAAAATGCCCTTAGAACAACTGATAGATCCCAGGATGGGGCGATGTTAACTCTAACTGGTTTGCGTCTGGAGATTGCTTTACAGAACCTAGCAATAAAAGGATCTTCCTGCAATCTTTTCTCTAAGTACACACTTAAGGCCGCTATCTGGACTTTAATAGTACTGGGAGTTAGCCCTTTGTCTATCCCCTCCTGTAGAAACTGTAGGATATTTGCTGTATTCATGTTTACCTCACCTCGGTTGCTCAACCAGCTGTTAAATTTTCTCCAGACCTTCCTGTAAATGGCCTGAGTGACAGGCTTTCTACTCTAAGGTCTGAATCACTCTGTCAGACAGGCCCTTGCCCCTCAAAATTTCCTCCTCAGTAACCACGCTGAGAGGTTCAGCATGGATACTGGTGGATGAAAAAGAGGTCCCTGCGACAGAAGATCTGGTCTGCCGGGAAGCCTCAGAGGAGGTTGGTCTGTCAACCGTAGTAACGTTGTGAACCATGGTCTTTTGGGCCAGAACGGTGCTACTAAGATTAAACACGTTTCCTCTACTAGAAACTTTGCTAAAACTCTCGGGATGAGGTGAAGCGGAGGAAACACATACGCTAAACTGAAGGTCCATGGGATCTGTAAGGAGTCTACTGCCCAGGGCTGATCCTGGGTGTAGCGAGCAAAAATTTGGAACTTTTGCATTCTCCTTGTTTGCAAACAGGTCCACTACTGGTTTTCCCCAGTAAGCTGCTATATATTTGAACACTTCCGGGTGTAGAGACCATTCTTGATTCGACACTCGTTGTCGACTCAAGAAATCTGCTGTGTTGTTGAGCTCCCCTTTCAGGTGAATTGCAGAGATGGATGTCAGATTGGATTCTGCCCATAGAAACATGCGATTGGCCACCAGCATTAGTCGACGACTTCTGGTGCCCCCTTGCTTGTTTATATAAGCTACAGCCGTCATATTGTCTGAACGGACCTGTAGATGATGACCTTGTATTGTATTCTGAAAGAATAACAGAGCCCTGAGGACCGCTGTTAGCTCTTTCCAATTGGACGAGAGGAGCTTCTCCTCTGCCGTCCACCTGCCTTGTGCCCAATCTGAGTTGAGGTGGGCTCCCCAGCCCCAGCTGCTCGCATCCGTAGTTAGTATGGATGTGACGGGAGAGATCCAGAGAACCCCTTTGTTCAAATTCTCTGAGTCTTTCCACCACCAGAGGGAGCGCTTTACCCTGGTGGGGATTGGAATCTCTTCTTCCAGATCCCTGTCTTTTAATTGTTCCAACAGAAACCTCTGAAGGTCTCTTTGGTGGAACCTGGCCCATTGTACAGCTGGAATGGCTGCTGTCATCAGTCCTAAGACCGACATCACCTCCCTCACTGTAACCCTGGCGCTGCTTTGAAGAAAAGACATTCTGTGGCGTAAATTCAATATCTTCTCTTCTGGCAGGACTATCCTCTGCTCTGACAGGATCTTGTACCCCAAATACAAAATTTCTTGTGTTGGGGTAGTCTTGGACTTTTCCAGACTGACTATCCACCCCAACTGCCTCAGGTTGAGCTGTGTCAACTCTAGGTCCCGACGAAGTTGTTTCTCCGAATGGGCCGTGAGGAGTAAGTCATCTAGATATGGAATAATCGTGACTGACTGTAGTCTTAACGGAACTAATGCCTCCCCGAGAACCTTGGTAAAGATTCTCGGGGAGGAAGACAGTCCGAAAGGAAGTGCTCTGCACTGGAAATGATAAACCTTGGTGTCCATCTGAATCGCCATCCGAAGAAATTTCTGGCATTCCTTCCTTATTGGGATATGCAGATAGGCGTCCCTTAAATCCAGGGTAGCCATGAACACCTCTTTTTGGAGTAGATTCCTTATTGAGTAGATAGACTTCATCCGGAATTTTTTGTATCGGATGGAGCGGTTCAGAGGTCGGAGGTTCATGTTTATTCTGAATCTCCCGGACGGCTTTTTTACCACAAAAATGTGCGCGTAAAAACCGTCCCCCTGTTCCTGAATAGGGACTGGTGTCAATACCTCTTGATCCACCATTTCCCCTATTAACAGAGGCAAGGCCTTGGCCTTTTGAGTGTCTTGGAAGCATTGTCACAAGAAACTTTGAGGGTGGGTCGCTGTGAAACTCCAGCGCATACCCTCTTTTTATAATGTTCAAGACAAACTCGTTTGAGGTTGTCTTTTCCCACTGTGGGAGAAAGTTCATTAATCTTCCTCCCACCGGGACCCTGATGTCACTGGGGTTTGGGGTTTGAATTGGGGCGGTTAAAAAGTATGCCTCCTCTCCCTTTCCCTTTTTGTCCTGTCCAATGCTTTTTGGGCTTGAACTCCTTCTCTGACTTGGAGGGTTCCTTTGAGGGACGAAAAAATTTTCTTTGAAAATTTTTCTTTTTAATGGGAAAGGTTTTCTTTTTATCCGCCGTTCTTTCCAAGGCGGTATCTAGTTCAGGCCCGAAGACTAAGTCTCCTGTAAAGGGGACACTGCACAAGCGTATTTTAGAGGCCGTGTCTCCCCCCCAAGTTTTCATCCAGACTGACCTCCTAGCTGCGACCGAAAGCGCTGCTGTTTTAGCCGTAAATTTAATGGCATCAGTGGAGGCCTCAGAGATGAAACTTGTCGCCTTAAAAAGCATAGGGAAGGTTTTTACGATCTCCCCCCTAGGCGTGCCTGCCTTTAGATGCTCTTCTAGTTGGGCTAACCAGAACTCTAGATTCCTGGCTACACAAGAAGGGGCCAGAGCTGGTTTTAAACCTGCCATAGAAGCATCCCAGGCCCTGTTTAAGACTATGTCTGTTTTCCTGTCCATTGGGTCCTTTAAATGACCCATATCCTCAAAAGCAAGGTCAGACTGCTTTGAGACTTTGGACAGAGGGGCGTCTAGTTTAGGATTTTTATTCCAGACCGCCTCTGGGCTTTCAACAAAGGGGAATCTCCTTTTTAGGGAATTTGGGAAGAAGACTTTATCTGGCTCGGCCCATTCCTTGCGGACAAGGTCAGAAAGCACTTTATGTATAGGGAATATCTTAGCTTTCTTTTTCCCCAGAGCCTCATACATTTTATCATGTCTGGTCAATTGAGTTTCTTCCTCATCAATTTCCAGCGTATCATAAATGGCGCTCAACAGCTGGTCTACATCCTCCAGAGACAGCTTGTATTTTGCGACTTTGTTAGTTACAGCCTGATCCTCATCTGAATCTGCGTCAGAGGATTCAGGGCTAACTAACACGGGGCTATGCTCCCTGACTGTACGGGGCTCCCCAGAGCTGGGTGTTGTAAGGCATGGCGAGGAGGAAATCGCAGCTGCTTTACTGGTGGAAGCAGACGTGCCCACATCTGCGATTAACCTACGGAGAGATTTAAAGGTTGATGCCATCTTATCTTTAAAGGAGCCAAGGAATTTTGCCAAAGGAGAGTCTGCCTCTTTTTTAAGTAAGCCTGCAATACACTGCTTGCATAAGGCTTTGTTAGAGCCTGAGGACAACTTATTTCCACAGTTAGGGCATTTTTTGCAGCCTGACTTGTCTTCCCTTGGAGCTTCCTTCCCCTAAAATAAAGAATAAAACTTTTTTAGCATCAGGAAACCTTTTAACTCTCAAAACATCTGTGCTGCAACCACCACTGCATCCACCCGGGACTGTGAGGTAACCACCACCATGGGGTACTACAAATCCCAGCCTTACAACAAAAACCCCAGAAAAAAAACAGTAAGGGCTTGCCCAGCAGCCTACCTGGGTTTGGCTGGTGCCTGCCTCCACCGGAGTGTCCTGGGAAGTAGCCTCCATGGTCCCCCTCATGCCCCGGGTCCCGCCGCTAGTCCGGTGTAGCTGGACGCTGGTCGGGACTTGCAGGCCTCAGCATGGGCTTTCCCCCCCTCCTTGTGCCTGTAGAGACCCGGAACCGGAAGTCTCGGCACACAGGATGACGCGGTTCCGCCGGAAATGACGCTCGGCGTCTCCGACCCCCACCGCTGTGTGTAGCAAGGAGCTGTGATGGGAGAATCCATCTGCACTGCTCCTGGGGGGAACCTGCGCCGACCTGTCCCTGGCACACCTCGGCACTGGAAGGAGGGGGGGTAACGGGTCTGCTCCTGTCAGCTGGACGGTACCCGAGCCCCAAATTTAAAAAAGGTAGGACTATATTGGAGCCGCTGGATAGGACCTGGTCCCCCTGTGTGGCTCCGCTCCCCTCAGGCAGCCCCTGAGAGATAGAGTCCTTCTCTGGTTCCTGGCAACATGTTCCTCCGACGGAGGAAACACAAATGACTGACCAGGGACCTGAGGGACCGCCTTTTGAACTGTTTTGGCAATGTGTTTCCTGGGTCGATGGGAGGGACTCCATCTCTCAAGGGCTGTCCTGGAAGACAACTGGGGAAAATGGCTTTCAATTTTTTTTACAAATAAATATTTGAAAAGTGTGGCGTGCATTTGTATTCAGCCCTCTTTACTCTGATATCACCAAATTAAATCTAGTGGAACTAATTGCCTTTAGAGGTCACCCAATTAGTAAATAGAGTCAACCTGTGTGTAATTTAATCTTAGTATAAATACAGCTGTTCTGTGAAGTCCTCAGAGGTTTGTTAGAGAACCTTAGTGAACAGCATCATGAAGGCCAAGGAACACACCAGACAGGTCATCTGTGGAGAAGTTTAAAGCAGGGTTAGGTTATAAGAAAAAAAAAAAAAAAAGTATGGCACAACTGCAAACAAGATTGCATCTACCAAGACATGGCTGTCCACCTAAACTGAAGCCAGGCAAGTAGAGCATTAATCAGAGAAGCAGCCAAGAGGCCCATGGTAACTCTTGGGAAGTGCAGAGATCCACAGCTCAGGACAACTATTAGTTGTACACTCCACAAATCTGGCCTTTATGGAAGAGTGGCAAGAAGAAAGTCATAAGAAGTCTGTTTGCAGTTTGCAAAAAGCCGTGTGAAGGACACAGCAAACACGTGGAAGGTGGTGTTCTGGTCAGATGAGACCAATATTGAACTTGTCCTAAAAGCAAAATGCTATGTGTGGCAGAAAACTAACACTGCACATCACCCTGAACACACCATCTCCACTGTGAAGCATGGTGGAAGCATCATGTTGTGGGGATGCTTTTCTTCAGCAGGGACAGGGAAGTTAGTCAGAGTTGATGGGAAAATGGATTTAGCCCAATACAGGGCGATCTTAGAAAAAAAAAACCCCTTTAGAGTCTGCAAAAGACTTGAGACTGGGGCGGAGGTTCACTTTTCAGCAGGACAACGACCCTAAACATACAGCCAGAGCTTCAATGGAATGTTTTAGAGCAAAGCATATTCATGTGTTAGAATGGCCCAATCAAAGTCCAGATCTAAATCCAATTGAAAATCTGTGGCAAGACTTGAAAAATTGACAGTTACTTACCGATAACTGTTTTTCTAGGATATCTTCCAGGACGGCACACCTGAGAGATGAGAGGCTCCTCCCTACAGGAAACACAATCAATCGACAGCTGTTTTAAGTCCCCACCCTTCCCCTTGATCCTCAGTTTGTAGAGAAGTAACTCCTGAACCTGGTTCACAAGGGAAATCATTCCTCATAGGTACTCACCTTCTAGTGTTCTACCATTTTCCCTCCTCCAACGGGCGGGAAGTAGGCCTGCCGTCCTGGAAGATATCCTAGAAAAACAGTTATCGGTAAGTAACTGTCAATTTTCTCTAGTCATCTTCCAGGACGGCACACCTGAGAGGATAATCAAGTACCTCAGGCCTACCTTAGGGTGGGACCACTGCAAGACCCTCTTGGCGAACCTTGGTTCTGCAGTGAGTTTTACCTCCACTCCATATGCTTGATGAAGGTATTATAGCTGGATCATGCGGCTGGTCTGCATGTCTACTCCACCGATGTCCCTGCCTTCTCTGCTTCGGATGTAGGACCTAGGTGGAGTGGGCTCTTAAAGATGGAATCAGAAAACATGTTAAACTTGTAGGTTATCAATGTTGCCTGTCTCACACATCTAACAACCCTGGCCTATTGTGCCTGTAGGTGCTACTTAGAACTCTTAAAGATTAATCAGAGACCTGTGTTGTAAGACAAGGACACTAATTGATCACTAAGAGGGCCTGTCTTAACACTACCCTGTTCAGGGAATTAAAACTGCAAAAAAAGGTGGGCCCCTAACAGACAACCTTTTTTGTTCATTTTTATCTTTACATCAGCAAAGACTAAAAGGGAAGCCTACTTAAGGGTAATAGATTAACCGAGGCTTGATCCCTGGGTTTAAGGCATTCCCACTCTGTGGCTTTACTTACGCCTGAGTGCCTACTTCAGGAGAATAAAGTTCATAGCAGGAGTATAACACTTATACTGCTACATCTAGTTCTGCTAGAAGGGTGAGATGAAGGCCATGCACCGAGCCGTAACCTATTCGGTCGGGTGGACATCTTTATACTTCATCTTCAGGTCATAATACTCCTCTGAACAGAACTTCCCAAGTTCTTACTAAGCAGGGTGATTCTTTATCGCCTTCCTCCAGTGTCCTATAACCCTACTGGGCTTCAACCCTAGGAAATGGTTCCAGCCTCCCTGAATGTAAGGGGCTGAGGCTTTCTGACATGTGGCGTCTGCAGCCAGAACTCCAGGCCCCTCCACGGAAAAGAGGGCTGAAATACAAAAGGTGATACATGCATTATTAATATCACAAATTAAAAAAGATCATAGATTGTGAACCCAGCACAATAGATTTAGACAGAAAGGACACAAGCATAGACAATAATGTGTATCCGAGTGTGGCTAGCTAAACCAACATATCAAATATGGGAGAGACCCAAATCTGAACTTCAATGTAGACAAACAGTCCTCAGTCTGGTTTTCTGATGTGCAGCTAATATGTAAAAACATTAAGACACACGCAAACCCTCAGCCTTGGTTCACACTGGGACGACTTGTCAGGCGACCTAGTCACCTGACAAGTAGCGTCCTGTTCTGTGCAATGGAGCCGTTCTAAATCGGCGCAATGCAAGTCGCTCCGGCTTAGAAAAAGGTTCCTGTATGACTTTGGGGGCGACTTGCATTGACTTCCATACAGAAGTCGTTTCGCAAGTCGCCGCTGAGTCGTGTCCTGGGTCGCCTGAGGCAGTCGCGCTGTAAGTCGTGCTGCCTTAGTGTGAACCGACCCTAAATGCTGCGTGTTTCTGGAGTGCAGCTAGCTAGGTCATAACTGATATATATACATAAAGGACGGGAGTCCTGTTTACGGTGGAGTTTTACTGATGTACAGCAAAACAGGGCAATAAATATAAGACAGAAAGACCCAAACTTCTATGTTGCGTATTTCTGACGAACCACAAAATACAGTTATAAGATCAATATGGTTATCGCCTTCCTCACTGGCTAGCTAAACCAACATAACAAGACAATATCTTTTCTGTTATGCAGTTCTGTAGTGCAGTCACATAGAACCAACACGGAAAGGACCCAAGCAACCTGCAGCATTGTGTTTTTCTGAAGTGCAGTAAGGTAAGGGAATCTGAAACAGAAAGCACCAACAAGCTTCAATGTTGAGTATTTCTGCTGTGCAGCCACATAAAAACAGACAGCCTTCCTAGCTTCGATCTTTCTGGTGTATTGCAAAGTAAGGCAATAAACTCCATGATGTCTATTCTTGTGTGTAGCCAAACCTCAACCAGAAGGGAAACTTAGGGCTCCCACACCTGTGCGACCCAACCTGCAACCGCAAAAACGCAAGAGAAAAGTCATACACTATGGCTTCCAATGGGAACCATTTGTGTCTGTGCAACTCCAGGTCGCGGCGCCACCAAGCAGACCCTGCTTTCTGGATCCACAGACCCCAAGATTACACAGGTCGCAGGTAAATTGCAATTTTCAGGTTGAACAAGCGAGGGGTCCCCAATGCTGTATCTCCCTGGAGGCATGCAGCCAACCCCCTGCTGTGTATCCTTAAGAAGCAGCAAGGTAGAACAATGAGAAACAGAAAAGACACCCCTCACTGCTGTGCCTTCTGATATGCAGCCGATAAGGCAGTAAATATAGAACATACAGGACACAAACAATCTTCAATCTTTGTGTATGTCTGATGTGTAGTAATATACCAATACTGAGCAGATACGCCACCATCCTCAATGTGTCTCCCTGCTGAGGCAGCAAAGACAAATCAGAAAAGGACAAGCAACCTTCACTGCTGTGTCCCTTCTGATATGCAGCCAATAAGGCAGTAAATGTAAGACATAAAAGGACAGACAACCTTCAATCTTGTATATATCTGATGTGCAACAATATAACAATCTGAATAGAGATAGCACATCCATATTGAAGGGATTTGGCATGCGACTCAACATGTCAAATCGCATGCCTAAAATCGGCAACCTTTGCCGTTAATAGCACTGTCAGCCTGACGCTACTTTGCGGGGCTGCACCGATTACCAAAGGCAGTACCAGTACTACCCATGGCACAGGTTCAATTTGTATTTCCCCACAATTCAGGACCATCAATCTTCACTACTGCCTTTCTAATAAGCAACCAATAAGGCAGTAATACAGGACACAAAAAACCCCAGACAGAACTCAATTTTGAGTATGTCTGATGTGCAGCAATATAACAAATATGAGCAGAGATGTCATAAGACTCAATGATGTGCATTTCCGCCATGCGTCACAAGACCAGAAAGTACAGACCACCTTCCCTGTTGTATTTTTCTGATCTGTAGCCAAATAAGGCAGTACCTTTAGGATATAACAAACAACCAAGCTTCACTGCAGTGCATTTCTGATGTACAGCAATATACCCCTTATGAGCAGAGATGTCACAAATCTCAATGTGTATTTCTGCTGTGCCACAAAACATCCCAGCAAGGACAAACCTTCACTACTGAGGTCTACTGGTGTGCAACCAAGGAGGATTCATGGTGTATCCCTTTATGGAATAACCAAACAGAGCAATTTGATCCCTAGGCATAGCCTGGGCTGTAGATACTAACACTTCACCCCCAGTGAAGGAACAAAGTCTAAAAATGGTTAGACACCTTACTATAGTAGCTGTTGTCCTACCTTACCTCCATAGACTGAGCAAACACTGGCCAGCTCACACACGGGTGGGGCTGATCAGAACTAAAGTCTCAATGAGCCCCGCCCTAGAGACCAATTTAGGACAGCCTCTAGAAAAGGTGGTCACCAATTTAGCCTGGAGGAAAATAGCCACCTGCAGGCCTTAACCAAGCAATCATGTATCTATCTAGCTCTTGCATATGTTTGCACAGAAAATCCTTAATTAAAGGATATAGGAAGCGATTTATGGTTAATCGCCTTTAGATCTGTCACTGAGTTGACTGTAGCCCAAACCAACAAAAAGGTTTTGGTTACCTCCTGCACTTCAATATAACCACAATGTAAAGGTGGAGTGGGAGGTTGGGGCTTATGACTTCAGATTCCTAGCAGCTGGGCTAATAGGGCCATATAACCTAGTGCACCTGCTGACCAGGAGAGCTTACTCCTGAATCCTTCAACCATTGCACAATCCATAAATTGTTCAGTGGTATACCTGGCCTGTAAGGAACTCTTTGTATCTACCACCAGGTCCTCCCCCCCTTCGCTCTATTCATCCCTACTAATGTCCCACAACCGGACATGTAGGGAGAGTCTGGAAACCTACTGTTGTGATAACCACAGTGTCTCTGCTGTAAGAGGGAGCTGTGGCTGGTGGTATTAGCAGTAGCTTCTGGGCTATTTTGTTATGCAGACCCCAGGTCCTGCACTGCACCACTTAGTAAATACAGGGGGAAGGGGAAGAAATGCCTTACCTACCTCTTTCCCATCTGAGGTGGTTTAGGCACACTCGCTCCTCTGCACCATTTGTCCACCATACAGCATCTCTGATGTAAGAGGGAGTTGTAGCTGGTGTTTTTAGCAGAAGCTTCTGGGCTATTTGAATCTAGACCCCAGGGGAGATTATCTCAAATGCCCAGAAACCATCTGGCTGGGATTGGGGATTTTGCAGCTAAATTCCCAAGGTAAAGGAAAGTACTCACCGTTGTAGTCTTCCCCTTTTTCCACAGCCACCGGGCTTGCTTTTCCATCCTTATGGTCCACACGCAAGGAGGATAGCCGCCAAAGTGCCCCCCCCAACTACTGTCCCCGTAGGGAGCTGCAAGGTTAGGCTGTGTCCTGCCAGTCAGTATATACACCTGGGGGGGGGCAATGCCGTACGTTCCTCATTCCATTCTGAGGTGGTTTAGGCAGACATCCACCGTAGTGAACTGGTGCCTCCTCGAAAGGAGGATGTGGGCGCCTGCTCCTGCTGACTCTCAGCCTTCCCTCCTGGGTAAGAACACGGGTCGTTCATGCGGCGCCCTCCCCAGCAGCCCACGCGAGCTACCAGGGGCCCAGGAGTCGGGGGCCCTGGAAAGAACTGACAGCCAGCACCCCTGTCTGAACGGACGCCCGGACAGGTAAGGGGGGGAGACAGGAAAAAGGCCCCTGAAGTTCTGGGGACACCACTGTACCCAGGGGCCTTCAGCTCTCAGGGGGGCTCTTCCAGTTTCTGCTGCCCCCCCTGAGGAAAGGATAGGGGAAACCCCCCAGGAAGGATAAATATATCCGGCCAGACCCAGAGGCCCATCAGGTACTAACCAGGCCCAACCCTGCTCTGCCTCCGAGATCATACGAGATCGGGCAGGCGGCGCCCTCTTTCACTTTCAGGGTGATGTGGCCGTAGGCCTTCCCCAGGCATTTGGTCCGGCTCCCAGGGGGGGACCACCAGCCCCAGGCTTCGGGTCATTTGGAAAAAAACAAACGGTTTCGCTGTGTAGGGAGAAACACAATCAAAAACTGAGGATCAAGGGGAAGGGTGGGGACTTAAAACAGCTGTCGATTGATTGTGTTTCCTGTAGGGAGGAGCCTCTCATCTCTCAGGTGTGCCGTCCTGGAAGATGACTAGAGAAATTGCTGTTCACAGACGCTCTCCATCCAATCTGACAGAGCTTATTTTGCAAAGAATGGGCAAAAAGGTTACTCTCTACATGTGCAAAGCTGGTAGAGACATCCCCAAAAAAGACTTGCAGCTGTAATTGCAGCTAAAAGGTGGTTCTACAAAGTATTGACTCAGGGGGGCCGAATACAAATGCACGCAACACTTTTCACATATTTATTTGTAAATAATTATTTTCATTTTCCTTCCACTTCACAATTATGTGCCACTTTGTGTTGGTCTACAACATAAAATCCCAAGAAAACACATTTATGTTTTTGGTTGTACCATGACAAAACATGGAAAATTTCAAGGGGTATGAATACTTTTTCAAGGCACTGTATTAGCTGAAAACTCCTTTAGCAAAAAATCCCTGGTGCTTTTCTAAGCCCTGTGAGCTACAGGCGCTGTGGACAGCCACCAATACAGGTGAATGGCCATGGCAGTAGCGTAACTAGAACCTTCAGGGCCCCGGTGCAAGAAACCATGGAGGGCCCCCCTGACCTCCAGCCAGGGCCCTTCCCACTGATCGTGGGGGCAGCAGGACCTGGATATGAGGGGGAAAAAATCCCCTCCATTTTCCTCCTGCAGCCACTTAATGCCCATCAGAGGGAGAGGAGGAGAAGCAGACTTTTAGTGGCTGCAGGAGAAAAATTGAGGGGATTTTTTCCTCTAAATGCCCCCCCCATCCAGGTGTGCAGGGGCAACATGCAACATGTGCGCTATTGCAATTGCCATTTTCCTCCTGCAGCCACTTAATGCCCATCAGAGGGAGAGGAGGAGAAGCAGACTTTTAGTGGCTGCAGGAGAAAAATTGAGGGGATTTTTTCCTCTAAATGCCCCCCCCATCCAGGTGTGCAGGGGCAACATGCAACATGTGCGCTATTGCAATTGTTACCCCTGTAGTTACACCCCTGGGATGAGTGGCAGCAGTGGTGGTTGGGTGGGGATGGGATCAGTAGTAGCTTGGTGGTGGGGGGATGGGATGAGTGGCAGTAGTGGTGGTGTGGGGGGGGGTATCAGTGGCAGTAGTGGTGGTGTGGGGGGGGGTATCAGTGGCAGTAGTGGTGGTGTGGGGGGGGGGGGTATCGGTGGAGGGGGGTATCGGTGGCAGTAGTGGTGGCATGGGGGGGTATAGCAGGCAGGGATAGAGACGATGGGCGGGGACTGTGCAGGCAGAGAGGATGGGCGAAGCGGGCGGGGACTTCCACCGTGAGTGAGGGAGTAGAAGATGGGCGGAGCAGCAGGAGAGGATGGGCGGGACAACCGAGACTCCACGTAAATTTCTATCTCCTGGGCGGGGGCGGGCCCCCCCACAGTGGCAGAACTCAAGGGCCCAGTCGCAAATGTGACTGGTGCGACCCTGATAATTCCGCCACTGGGCCATGGCCATACTCTTGTAAATACCAATCACTTCTGCATTTACCCTCACATACTGCGTATTACTGAATGCGAGAGTGGCTCAGTATTCAGGGAAATATGCTGCACACCCGTGTGCAGGTAAACGACGATGCAGAAGGGATTGGTATGAGCACAGCCACATAGGTCATTCACTTGTATTGGCACCTGAGGCTACCTGGGCACAGGAAAGCGTTGGGGGATGCTGCACTTGAAGAGTTTTCAGCTAATAAAAGTTTGCATGAAGCTTCATCTTAAAAAGGAGGTTGGAGTCATCTGTTTTGCTTCGCACCATTTATGGATGTTTACTAGGTGAAAGAGTTTATGTGTTTGCTTATGGACATTATTGGCCATTTGCAAATATGAGATTGATAATTTATGGACACTTATTTTTATTATTAACTATAAATATTCAAGCTAAAAGGTCACTTACTTTTCAGTTTATCCAGGTTAACTGCCAGGTTTGTAATGTCTTTAAAGGGTTCATCCTCAATTAATTCCTATTGTGTAAAGAGAAAAAAAAAAGAAAAAAAAATCAAGTTATTCTCAGCAAGGCAGTTATTATGCATGCATAAGTCTTAGGTAATCATAGGATTTTTGTAAGATAGTTGCCACGCGAGTAATAATTAGTAAATTGTCGTGGGTACCTTCATCCTTCAATCATATTTATATAGAGGAAAAAAGATTAGTAGGGACTACTCCAATCAAGTCCCACCTCACCAACCAAAACTAATTGGACTATTCCGGTACCTCATACAGACATGCAATTATAGGTAAAAATTTGATTTATTCAAAAAACATCAATTTTAAAACATCTATATAAAACACAATATAGATATCACAAATAACTGTTGTTACAGTACAGAAATTACAGTGACATTTAAAAGTGCCCACAAGGGTAATTGAAGGCTGTTGTTTAGAATACTTGGGAACGTGACCTCAACAGTTTCGCGGATTGACTGCTTTTTCAGGAGGCGTCCAAGTAAATTCTCTAAGGATCAAATAACTACAATTACATATACAGTAAATAACAATGAATACATTGACAATAACATAGCATTGGAGTGGTAATTAATTTCAGATAAGCATATATACACACACTCACCAACCACTGCCCAATCCGGGCTTAGACGGCCCTGTGAGACGCCCAAAAATGGGCGCTCCCCCGGGGGCGAGCACGGGGGGTTTTGTTTACGGCAAAGTACACTGATATATAAAAAGAATGAAGAACATATTAGATAATGGAAATGTAGATCAATTATGGGTGAGTAGTAACCACCCGGGTGAAATAAGAAATAGAATAGGGTGACCAAGGGGGAGAAAAAGGAAAGGGAAAGGAATGAGGGGGGAGGAAAGGAAAAGGGACCGGGGGGGAGGAAAAAGGGAAAGGGGGGAAAAAAAGGAAGGAAGGAGGGAAAGGAGGAAGGTAAGGCAAGAAAAGAAAAGAAAAGAAAAGAAAAGAAAAGAAAAGAAAAGAAAAGAAAAGAAAAGAAAAGAAAAGAAAAGAAAAGAAAAGAAAAGAAAAGAAAAGAAAAGAAAAGAAAAGAAAAGAAAAGAAAAGAAAAGAAAAGAAAAGAAAAGAAAAGAAAAGAAAAGAAAAAGGAAGAAAGAGAGAGTGGGGGCGATAGATCAGAACAGCGGAAAAGAAGGGGGGGGGGGGCGATAAGGGAAGAGCAGCCCTCCACCTATAGTGCACCTACTCAAATATTGGTGAATAAATGGCAAAAAACACCCACCATTGCTTAGGTACCAATGAGGGCTCGATAACTAGCACCCTGGGCAGGAATTATAATACTTAAGGACCGTTTAATTTGACAGTTGTTGCGGATTGAAACATTGCAGCTTTTGGAAGCAAAAAACGTAACAGGTAGATACTGCGAATGTCAATGATATGGTCGCAACGGACCTGTAAAATCAAGAAAGAAGGGAGAAAGAAAGAACAGGAGAGGAATGCCGTAATACTCTTGAAAGTAAATGACATTTGCTAATGGATCACAGATAGGAAGAGAAAGGGGAAGCAAATATAGCAATATATAGAAATATGTTTATATAGAAGTTTTAAAATTTATGTTTTTTGAATAAATCTAATTTTTACCTATAAATGCATGTCTGTATGAGGTACCGGAATAGTCCAATTAGTTTTGGGTGGTGAGGTGGGACTTGATTGGAGTAGTCCCTACTAATCTTTCTCCCCCCCCCCCCCCATTTTCCTCTATATAAGTAATCATAGGATTGGCAAAGTACAGTACTGTGCAAAAGTGTTAGGCAGGTGTGAAAAATAAAATGTAAATTAAGAATGCTTTAAAAAAGTGTTAGTTTATTTTTATCAATTAACAAGATGGAAAGTAAATGCAAAGAAGAGAAATCCAAATCAAATCAATATTTGGCGTGAACAATTTTGCCTTCAAAACAGCATCAATCCTTTTAGGTACACTTGCACAGTTTTTGAAGGTACTCGGCAGGTAGGTTGTTCCAAACATCTTTAAGGAGAACTAACCACAGATCTTCTGTGGGTGGATTTGAGGCAGCCTACTTCTGTCTCTTCATGTAATCCTAGGCAAATTCGATGTGGAGATCAGAGCTCTGTGGGAGCCAAACCGTCACTTCCAGGACTCCTTGTTCTTCTTTATGCTGAAGATAGTTCTTAATGACATTGGCTGTATGTTTGGAGTTGTTGTTCTGCTGCAGAATAAATGTGGGGCCAATCACACACCTTACTGATAATATGGCACGATGGATAAATATCTGCCTGTATTGGCATTCAGCATTGAGGACACCATTGATCCTGACCAAATCTCCAACTCTATTTACAGAAATGCAGCACCAAACTTGCAAGGCACTGTCACCATACTTTACTGTTGCCTGCAGACACTCATTATCATACTGCTTTCCAGCCCTTCACAAACAAACTGCCTTTCGCTACAGTCAAATATATGATTTTATTTATCCCTATAAATAATTTGAAAAAAAAAAAAAAAAAAAAAAAGGTTTGATTTTGATTCATCAATCCAGAGCATCTGCTGTTTGTGAAGAGCTGCAGAGCAGTACAATGAGCTTCTGCAGGCAATAGTGAAGCATGGTGGAGGTTCCTTGCAAGTTCGGGGCTGCATTTCTGCAAATCGAGTTGGAGATTTAGTCAGGAACAATAGGGTCCTCAAAGCTGAGAAATGCAGGCAGATACTTTTCCTTCACTTTCTGTCCAATAGCCAAAACAGGAAGGGAGAGGAAATTCCTCCCAAGTGGGGGAATCCCTGGTTGTCACATTAGAAGATTTCCCCTCTATTAGGGCCCTTTCACACTGATCTGCTTTTGATTTGTTCCCATTGACCAAGGCTACATTCAACCCTAGGCGGTTTGAATCGATTCTTCCCACGATTCCAAAACACCCCATTTGCAGTGCGATTTTGCCACGATAAATCTCACTGCAATTGCAGCAAATCGCAACACGCGACGCTGTCACGCAAAAAGAGGCTCCTGGCCTTTGAGCAACAAGCTCCGCGCATTGCAATATTGCAGCGCAATCACCGCAAAAAAAAAAAAATCACACCGCGATTGGGGTGCCATTAAGAACTAATGGCAACGCAAACATGATTTGGAACAGCAGGCAAAATCACGCAATTCAAATCGCCTAGGTGTGAATGGAGCCCTAAAATGAAAGGTACCTTTTTTTTGGCAAGCTTTTTTGGGGCAGCATGCAGGACTTTTCATAGCGCAGCACACCTGCAGTGGGAACAGTTACATAGAGAGGAGAATAGCTTTCATGCATTTTATTTACTCTGAAAAAAGCACCAGTGTGAAAGGGGCCTTATTGTACTGGTGGCAACCCAAAATTTAGGAGTTTTCTTTTACTTTCACTCTTATGCCCCGTACACACGGTCGGATTTTCCGACGGAAAATGTGTGATAGGACCTTGTTGTGGGAAATTCCGACCGTGTGTAGGCTCCATTACACATTTTCCGACACACAAAGTTTGAGAGCAGGCTATAAAATTTTCCGACGACAAAATCTGTTGTCGGAAATTCCGATCGTGTGTACACAAATCCGACGCACAAGGTGCCACGCATGCTCAGAATAAATAAAGAGATGAAAGCTATTGGCCACTGCCCCGTTTATAGTCCCGACGTACGTGTTTTACGTCACCGCGTTCAGAATGATCGGATTTTCCGACAACTTTGTGTGACCGTGTGTATGCAAGACAAGTTTAAGCCAACATCCGTCGGAAAAAATCCTAGGATTTTGTTGTCGGAATGTCCAAACAAAGTCCGATCGTGTGTATGGGGCATAAAGTGATAATGCTAAATGGACTAAGAGGGTGACTCTCCCTAACAGGGGACATAGACAACAATAAAAATTCTGTACATATCAAAATACCTTTATACAGTAAAAAAACAATGGTTAGAGCAAATAGTGGTCATTATGGCTTATTGAGTTGAGCCTTATGTCCATCTAAAAGCTATACAAAAAAAAGTTAATACCAACCTTATTAATAAAATGAATGTCCATTTCCAATTTTTCACGAGGTTGTGCTGACAATGTAAAAACTAGAATAAAACAGATAGAGTTCTTACAACTTTGTGACTCAACAGCTTCCAGGTTTTATTGTCAAAGCTTAATTGAACAAGTTGAAGTTAGAAGTGGATTGGCTACCATGTACAGCTGTACTAGATTCTGAGTGCTCCTGTTTGAGTCACCTACCAGGAGATACTACTTTATCCTAACTTCTGTTTCTGCATGCTTGTTCTAGGTCAACACATTAGCATGAAGGGCAAACAACAAGTATTTTCATAAAAGAAAGTCGGAAACAGTAGACACTGTATAGGTTTCTCAGTTCATGTTTCATTAAAGCTTAGCAGTAAAAGAAAAAACAAAAACTGTAAATTTTGGCCAACATTGTAGGAAGTTGCAGGAGATCCTTGGCACCAATCTAGACATGGGCAATAAAAATAAATAATTCAAAATGGTGACATGCTTTGAATTTTGTCACCAACAATATTAAGACCTTCAGTGGGAATTTCCTTTTCAAAGTAAATTTGGTCAATAGATAAAAAGGATTCTTCTGAAAATGCTAGTGGCCTGGCTGTTTTTACTGACCTAGGCCTCAATCACACAGGCATACTGATCTGTACATGCATGTGATGGGCTATCTTCACCTGTGTGGCATTCACAGGCCTTATCCCCTGCATTTCTTCATGCAACCACTCACCTATCATTGATTTAAGCAGGCTGGCTGCACAGAACACCTGATCAGATGTATGAATTGGTACGCCTGTGTGGACAAGGCCCTATTGGCAAAAATTCAGTTAATAGCCCAGAACAAATATGTATTATTTTATTATTTGTGTAAAACAGGTATTGAAGCACGAAGACCTGAATTAAGCCCCTTTTCACACTGCTCTGAGGCAAAAATCGCAGTAAAAACTCATATGCGTTTTTACTGTGATATTGCTGTGTTTCCAGTGCAATTTTGGACTGCCTGCACCTGTGAAAAATGAACACTTGAATGAAAAAACCCACCAAACGTGCAAATCACGGATGCATTTTTACCGTAATTTCCAATAATTTCAATGGGAAGCTGCATTTGGTGAGTCTTTCAAAACTTCACCAAAGATGCAGCACTTTTCAAAACGCACTGTACCCACAGCACAGTGGTGTGAAGCGTCCCATAGGATTTAAAAGGGAAAATTTGTGTTTTTTTTTGCAAGGTAAAAACTGCTTGCTTGCAGGAAAAACGTATCAGTGTGATAGGGGCCTTAGCCATACATCCATGTGAATATTATACAGGATTTATATAGCAGCAACAGTTTGCACAGCACTTTACAATGTTAGGGAAGACATTACAATACAATACAGGAGGAATCAGAGGGCCCTGTTCGTTAGAGCTTACAATCTAGGAATGAAGCCATCTTCACCTGTGCGTTATGCGCGGGTCTCATCTGTGCATTAGTCATGCATGAATATATACAAGTGCATCTCAAAAAATTTTAATATCATCAAAAAGTTTACATTTCAGCAATTAAAAAAGTGAAACTCATGTTATATAGCTGTGTTAAACACAGAGTAATATATTTCAAGCATTTCTTTTTTTTTTTTTTTTTTTTTTTTTAATTTTGAGGATTATGGCTTACAGCTAGTGAAAACCCAAAATTCAGGATCTCAGAAAATTAGAATATTGGCTTACTGAAAAGTAGGTCTATGTACGGTATAGTATCCATGCTGCATTGATACAGGAGCCCCGACCATGTATTGGTATAGTCAATTACATACTATACAGGCATACTTTTCAGTAAGCCAATATTCCTGTATTAAATTTTTTTTTTTTTTTTTTTTTAATTGGTCTTATGTAATATTCAAATTTTCGGAGATATTGGGCTTTCACTAGCTGTAAACCATAATCATCAAAATTAAAAAAAATAAAAGTGTGTGTGTGTGTGTGTGTCTCATCTATATAATAATATGAATTTCACTTTTTGAATTGAATTACTCAAATAAAATTACCTTTAATGATATTCTAATTTTTTTTAGATGCACCTGTAGTTGGGGGATGCACTTGGAGATCCGTGCAACCACCAACCTGTCATTGATTTAAGCAGGCTGGCTGCACAGAACACCGGATTATCCCAGAAGAGTGAAAACGGCCCTTCACATGGGTGTACGAATCAGTACGCTCGTGTGGACAAGGCCTGATTGGCAAAAATACAGTTAATAGCCCAGAACAAATAAGCAGCACAGAAAAGTCAGAAGCCCTTATCTTATTTGTTTAAGTCAGGTATTGAAGCATGATGACCTGAATAACAGCAAGGCAACTAGTATTTTCCAGATGAAGAGGTTAGTAACAGCAGCTTTTTCTATGTCTCTCCAGACAGGTTTCCTTTACATAGAAAATTCAGTACTGTCTGATACTTTTTTTATGACAAGCTTTCGGGGTATGTCTCCTTCATCAAAGGTCCAAGCAGTGCTGATTCACAAAAAAGTTTTAGCAGAATGAAAAAAAAAACAAAAAAAAAAACCAAAACACACCACACACAAAACGCCCCACACACAATGTATAAGGGGACATACCCCAAAAGCTTGTCCTGAAAAATTGTATATTAGCGCAAATAAAAGTATCACGGACAGTACTCAATTTTCTCTGTAACAATTGCACTAATACAGCTACATTCATTTCAAACTTTAAATACATACAGAGGTTGAAGATCCTAAAAGGAACTCACTTGATGGAGCACATTAGTGGTCACAGAGCATAACAGAACATGAAAGGAAAAACAGAACCGTTCACACATCTTTATGTCGCCCACAGAATTATGTGTGAAAGATGTGTGCACACAGCAGAGCAATAAAGAGCATGGCACTCACCAAACTCCATGGTGAAAAGACAGCACAGCTCTCTGGAAACACCCATGTTTAAGTAATAAATCACACCTGTTACAACATGAGAGCAGAATTTATTTTAACCAGCTCAAGAAAATGATGCCCAAATGTGTGTTGTTGTTGTTTTTGCTGCTTTTTCTTTTAATTCGAAAATTAGTTTATGTACTTGTATTTTGCAAGGCTTTGTCATTGCTTTGCATGCAATTATTATTTCACTCATAACATCTTATTTTATCTCTATTGTAAATAGCTCTGTTTTCTACACATAATAAAATCTAACAATGGCAGCGGAAGCTATTTATAAAGATAAAAAACATCCGCGTGTTAACTGACTTTAAAGTGAATGTAAAACTTAACAATAATCTTCTCTTATTTGCTTCCCATTTAGGCCCCTTTCACACATGGGGGAGCACTCAGGTCCACCTGTCAGTTTTTTAGGGGGACCTGAACGGACGCTCCATGCAGGTCTATGGAGCGACGGATGTCAGCGGTGACATATCTACTGACATCCCCTCCGATCTGCTGAATCCAGACAGATCGAAACCCTATTTTCCATCCGTCTGGCGAATCGGATCGAATGAAAATGGACAAGCTGTCTGTTTTCATCCGATCTCCCCATAGAGGACAGCGGGGCTCTGACAGCCCTGTCCCAGCACAGTGAGCGGAGACGGACCTATCATCCACCGGCTCAGCGGGGTTCCACGGAGCGATCCCTGCTGAGCAAGCGGAGTCCGTCAAATCGGACATGTGTGTTATGGTTGCCACCTCATCCCTTTAAACCCAAACACATATTAATTACACAGGTTCTGTGGCTGATTATGGTGGTAATTAAAATCACTTGGTGCCTTATCTGCATTTAATTAGCCTCAGAACCTGTGTAATTCTCCTAGATTGTAAGCTCTAAAGAGCAGGGCCCTCTGATTCCCCCCTGTATTGAATTGTATTGTAATTGTACTGTCTGCCCTCATGTTGTAAAGCGCTGCGCAAACTGTTGGCGCTATATAAATCCTGTATAATAATAATAATAATTCAAAGGTGTTTGGGTTTAAAGGGATGAGGTGGCAACTCTAATGTGTGTGTGAAAGGGGCCTTAGTCTATTAAATTTTATAATTGAAAGCATTTTGTTATATTCTGTTTGATAAGTTAAAATAAATATATGTTAATCCTGCCAGTACTGTCATGTCCACTCTGTCTCTTCTGCACTGAAATCTCCAGCTGTGTTACCAGCCCTCCCCAGTTCTCTGTGAACTACAGAACACCTTCCGCCTATTTGAAGAGATGAGGAGAGGGTGAGGTGTTCTGTAGTCCAAACCCAGGATCACGCAGCCTAGGTTGAAAACGCTGCTTCTTCATATAGAGTACAAGTAAATGTTGTCACCCTAATGCCTGGTATACAAAATGAGATTATCAGTCGAAAGATTATTTGTTTGTTTTTTTGTATGCTAGTCTCATATCGAAACTGAAGAGTTTACTAAAGTTCCGAAAATTGCCGTACGACAGAATAAAAATTCGGAAGTGATGTAATGTATTGTAGTGTATTGTATTTTCAGACAACTGTACTGATTAACCACTTCAGCTCTGGAAGGTTTTACCCACTTCGTGACCAGGCCATTTTTTGCATTACGGCACTGCGTAGCTTTAACTGACAATTGCAATATAGCAAATAGAGCTTTCTTTTGTTGGTATTTGATCACCTCTGCGGTTTTTATTTTTTGCACTATAAACAAAAAAAGACCAACAATGCTGAATAAAAAAAACACAATATTTTTTACTTTCTATAATACATACCCAATAAAAAAAATGGAAAAAAATCTAATTTCTTCATCAATTTAGGCCAATATGTATTCTTCTACATATTTTTGGTAAAAAAATCCCAATAAGCGTATATTGAAGTTATCGTGTCTACAATTTATGGTTTATTTTTATGCCATTTTTATTCTTATTTTTACTAGTAATGGCAGCAATCAGCAATTTTTAAGTGACACCAATACTGTGATCAGTGCTAAAAACTGCACTGAATACTGTATAAATGATACTGGCAGGGAAGGGATTAACACCAGGGGCGATTAAAAGGTTAAGTGTGTGCCTGGGAGGTGCTTTCTAACGATGGGGGACGGATACACTGGAGGAAAAGAGAGATCTCTCTTTTGCTCCCTGACAAATCAGCGGTTTGCCTTGTTTACATAGACACACTGCTGCTCCGTCTCTACACAGAACGATTGGCGGGTCGCCATGGCCATTGCAGCCGCCGGACCCGCTGATTGGCTCCCACTGCGTCCAATCACAGCGGAAGCTCTCCTACGGCACGCGCTTGCCCCTACACAGCGTGCACAAAATCACGTACAGGTAGGTGATTTTGCGCAGTTGGGCCGCCCTGCCGCAGTATATATGCAGTGGGCGGATTGGAAGCAGTTAAACAAAAATCATATGATCTGGCATCGTACAAGAAAAATTTTCGTGCTTGTCTGATCGGAAAATATACGATGAATTGTAGTGATCAGCTCTCGAAAGCTGTGTACTGACGATCAAATTATTATACAATTTTCTGATTGTGTGTAAGGGCCATAAGACAGGAAGTATGTTACTGTCAGGATCACTAAATAAAAAAACAAATGCAGCCACCACATGTAAGGACTGGTAAGCTGCAATATACAAAATTTCTGCACTTGAGATTAGATACACTATAGTATATGTAGATAACAAAAAAAAATTATATAGCGAGAGTAGCAAATGCAAAGCTCCCAACTGTCCCTGATTTCGAAGGACTGTCCCTGATTTGGAGCAAAGTCCCTTTATCCCTCTTTCCTCCGCATTTGTCCCTCATTTTGGTCTGATCTATATAATTGTATATAAAATGCACTTTCCTGACGCCTTCATGGCAGCACACACTGGGTTGTGACTCCGCCCCCACAACCTGACAGGATTGGTCTAGCTATAAAAGTTGAAGAGAGATGACCCCCACCATTCTCTTTTTTATCCTCCCCTGACAAGATGGTTGGACATCGCAGAGCCTCTTACCGCATCACCCCAGCAGGTTCAAGCCTCTCCTGCTTGGAAGTCCCTCCTGTACAGTCTCTAAAGGAGCTTCTATGGAGGGAGCCCCCACTCTGGTGGTCTCAGGGGCAGCAACATGGATCATCTGGCACATAGTAAGCTTTAAAGAAGCTTCAAGTATTGCAGTGGTCTCCACTTTTCATTTCTCATTCTCTTGCAATCTGTTTTCACCCCTTTTTTATTTCTGGATTTTTTCCTGTATTCTGCTTCTGGAACCTGTAGTCCCACAGCGCTCAAGGCATGCATTATGGCCGCCGCGCGTCTCGTCCCGCATTGCGCATGCGCGGGGGAGACAGATGGGGAAGTCCTACCCTTTTGCCAGCTTCCAATATGGCACCAGAGCGACGCTTCTGCGCATGCGCGGAGCGTCATTTTTGCCGCGACGGCGGCGGTTTATTTAAAAAAGGGCTCTGGCTTCTAAAAAACAGCAGTTTGGTGTTCTGCTCGTTTCTGCTAGTTCTTTTTGGCATCTTTGGACAAATATTCCCTCTGGAATCTGGTAAGTGCTTTTATCCTCCTTGATCCATCGTTACAAGGGTTTTTTCTTATTAAAAAAATAAAATAAATTATAAATAATAGAAAAAGTATTATTATTGTCTAGGTACAGATATATATGTATATATTTGTCTTCCTCTTTAACCCCTTCCAGACCTTTTCTGTTCCTGCTTGCCTTCTTCCTCTCTGCTCATGGAGACCACTGCCCAAGCAGACCACCCACGTCCAATAAGGTAAGGGGCTGTCCGTATTTTATGGTAAGTATTGAAGATAGAAAAAAAAAAAAAAAAAAGAGCGCACATCTTCTGACAAGACTCCTTCTAACAGTCCTTCCAGGTCTGAATCAAGACGCAAGGAGAGGTCAAGCCATACCTCAAGCAGAAGATCCCGCAGAAGCCGATCACGCTCCTCATCTCGTCACAGGCACTCACGCCGTAGCCATTCCCGTCATGGTCACTCACGCCACAGTCATTCTCGACGTAGCCGATCTCATCATAGAAGATCACCTTCATCACGTCGCAAGCAAACCCAGCACACCCGTCCCGCAGCCAATTGCTGCTGGGTATGTGGCGCCACTGCTTTGCCAGATAAATTAGCATGTCGCTCGTGCTTCAATGAAGCTACGAAGGAAAGAGAATCAGACGTCAGAGAAGTAACTGACCTGATTCGGGAATCAGTCAGAGAATCTATAATGGGGTCAACTGCACCCCTGCCGGCCAGGTCAGACCCAGGTACTTCCATGGCTCCTCCTCCCTCAGCGATCGAGGTAGGGACAGAACCAGAATCCCCTTCAGAGAACGAAGATTCAGAAGTGCCAACAGGTTTTGACTTCACCTTGGTCGAACCTTTTGCAAAATCAAAGAGGCCATAGGTTGGGAAGAATCTGAGGAAGCACCTCAGAAAACGCGGAAATATTTTCCAAACCTGAAGAGGGATCCAGAAACCTTCCCTTTCATTGAGGAGTTGAATGATTTGATCAAGGATGAATGGGAAAGATCCGACAAGAGGCCTAACCTAAACAATAGACTTGCAAAAATGTATCCTTTAAAAGAACCTAAAGTCACCTCCTTAATTAATGCCCCGGTTGTGGATGCCTCTTTGATGCGTCTGGCAAGGCATGTCACCCTACCCATTGAAGATGCCGTTTCCTTCTGTGACGTCCTGGATCGGAAAATCTACCTAGAACTCAAAAAAGCCTACTCCACAGCAGGGGGCGCTTGCAGACCAGCAGTCACCACAGCAGCGTTTGGTAGAGCCATTTCGGGCTGGACTGTCAATATTGAAAAATCTCTTCAGGGAGAGGTAGACTTGGAGAAGGTAATTACGTCTCTACAGGAACTTAAATTAGCAGGCGATTTTATCGCAGAAGCCTCTGTGGACATTATTAGGTGCTTGGCCCGGGCAATGTTAGCCTCGGTTATGGCAAGACGAGCTCTGTGGCTAAAACCCTGGGTAGCCGATGCAGCATCGAAAACAAATTGGTGCAGAATTCCCTATGATGGTTCAAATCTCTTCGGCTCCAAATTAGATACAGCAATTTCTAAGGTGACAGGGGGAAAATCGGGCCTCATTCCCTCTGACAGGAGACCCAAGAGACCAAGAGGTCCTGCTTACAAAGGTAACCTTCCCGAAAGGTACAGAGAAGCCAAAACCTATAGACCAGGCAAAGAGTTTAAAAGAAACTGGAAGAACACACAGTCTTCCTTCCTGAGGATGCGAAAAACCAAGGCCACCCCTTCTATCGAGCAACAGAACTCCTTTTGAAGGTACGCCCGCCCATCCTCCAAGGGTGGGCACCAGCCTAAAGAGATTCACACAAATATGGTCAGAAAACATCAGGGACCATTGGACCATTTCTACGATCAAGTACGGTCACAGGTGGAGATTCCTGAACGAGATCCCCAGGAACCACTTTCTGCCAACCAAACTCACGTCTTCTCCAGGCAAGAGAAGAATCCTTCTGAAATACATAACGGAACTAAAACAAAAGGAGGCAATTTTGGAAGTTCCACTATGTCAAAAAGGCAGAGGTTTCTACTCCCCTCTGTTTTTGGTAAAAAAGAAAACGGGAGATTTACGGCCAGTGCTGGACTTAAAGAGACTAAACAAAAACATCAAGTTAGAAACCTTCAAGATGGAAAGCCTACAGTCCATACTATTAGCGGTGAATCTAGGAGACTGGATGCTGTCCGTAGACTTATCAGACGCCTATCTTCACATCCCAATACATCCTGCCTTTCAAAGATTTCTTCGCTTTTCAATCAAACAACATCACTTCCAGTTCCAATGCCTACCCTTCGGCATCTCATCAGCTCCCAGGACCTTCACCAAAGTTCTTCTGCCTCTCATCGCATACCTCAGAGAAAGAGGTCTAAGAGTACATCATTATCTGGATGATATACTTCTTCTAGCAGAAAGTCGCCAGGTCTTGATACAACACCGAGAGATACTTCTATCAACTCTGCAAAATTTTGGTTGGCTTGTGAACTGGCAGAAAAGCAAGCTTCAGCCCACTCCGAAGATGATTTTTCTAGGTGCAGAACTAGACACCATCCAGAACAGAGTACAGCTTCCTCAGGAGAAAATCATGCCCCTGATTCAGAAAATTCAGAGGCTAATCTCGGCTACACACTTACCAGCCAGAGTATGCATGAGTGTCCTGGGCTCCATGTCTGCAACTCTGCCCATGATCCAATGGTCCCAATGGCACACAAGAATCTTGCAGAATTCCTTTCTGAGGCAGTGGAATGGAGTATCAATGCTTCAGAGAATCTACATACACAGGTATGTGAAACAATCGATGTGGTGGTGGACAACGATCCAGAAATCTCAAGAGATACCTCTAGTTCCTCCACAGCCAGAGGTGGTCACTTCGGATGCCAGCCAGCTGGGATGGGGAGCTCATTACCAAAATCTAGCAGCCCAAGGGCAGTGGAAGTTTCAAGCCCATGGGATAGTATCCAATATACTAGAGCTCAGAGCGGCTTTTCAGGCACTTCTGGCCTTCACTCCATACCTGGTGGGGAAAAACGTTGTGATCCGAATGGACAACAGAGTCGCTGTAGCGTATATCCAGAGGCAAGGGGGTACGAGGAGTTGCACTTTGATGGAGGAGGTACGCCCTATCATGGAATGGGCTCAAGTGCACCTAATAGACCTGAAAGCGGTATATGTCCCAGCAGCTCAGAACATGCTGGCAGACTATTTGAGCAGGGAACCACTTCAAACAACGAGTGGTCATTGAGTCAACGGGCCTTTTCCCTTCTTTCGAGAACTTGGGGAGCACCGGAGATCGACCTAGCAGCTACGCCTGCGAACACCAAATGTCGGAGATTCCTGTCAAGAGCAGCCTCCCCATCGGCCGAGGGGATGGATTGTCTGACCCATCCGTGGAATTTCAAGCTGGGTTACATTTTTCCACCAGTACCCTTAATTGCGAGGTTCCTATCCAGGCTTCGGAAATCATCGACGACAGTAATAGCCATAATTCCTTTTTGGCCGAGGAGGCCGTGGTTCACAACCCTACTACAACTCAGCCTACAGCAACCGCTTCCTCTCCCAGTAACATCGGACCTCCTGTCCCAGGGTCAATTTCTACACCCAGCTCCAGAAAAGTTACACTTGACAGCATGGAAATTGAAAGGACTTGGCTGTTAGAGCAGGGATGTTCGCAGGAGGTCATTTCTACTCTTCTACAAGCTAGAAGAAGCACCACCAACAAAACATACTCGCAAGTTTGGAATAGGTTTTGTTCTCTGGCCCAACAAAAAAAATGGAACCCAGTATCTCCAGAGCCGCCACAAGTTCTGGAATTCCTTCAGTTGGGTATTACCAAAGGCTTAAGCTCAAGTACTCTTAAAGTCTAGATTTCTGCTCTTTCGGCTAAAACAGGCCTTAGATGGGCACTACATCCTCTAGTGATTCAGTTCATGAAGGCTTGCTTAAAAATCAGACTTCCAAAAAAACCCACATTTCCAGCATGGAATCTCTCTACAGTACTCGATGCATTATCTAAACCTCCTTTTTGGCCGATTGAGTCAATTTCACTTTGGAACCTGACTTTGAAGGTAACCTTCCTTATCGCCATTACATCTGCGAGAAGAGTTTCAGAACTTAAAGCACTACTGATAACAGAACCTTACCTAGTCCTCTATCCCGATAGAGTAGTATTGAGACCCTAGGAACGTTTCGCTCCCAAGGTATCATCTTCTTTTCATTATAATCAGGATATCAACCTTGCATCCTTTACTAACGACCAGGGTGAACCTCATGCATTGGATGTTAAAACTATCATTACCAGCTATTTGGAAGCTACAGCTTCTTTCAGAAAATCAGATACTCTTCTCATAATCCCTCACGGTCCTAGGAAGGGTCATCCAGCAACTTCCCGAACAATCGCTTCCTGGCTGGTCAACACCATTAAAAAGGCATATTCGTCTCAGAAGCTAGCCATCCCAGAAGGCATCAGGGCACACTCAACCAGGGCAGTGGCAACTTCATGGGCAGCATACTGCAGGGTTTCACCGGAGACAATCTGTAAGGCAGCTACCTGGTCGTCAAGTTCTACATTTACTTCTCACTATAAAATTGACTCTGCGCAACTAACTACAGCAGACTTTGGCAGATCCATTATTACAGCCAATTCCACAGCTCTTTAGAATAATAAAACTTTAATTTTTTGCACCCTCCCAACTGGCGAGCTATTTCCCAGTGTGTGCTGCCATGAAGGCGTCAGGAAAATGGAAAATTGTATACTCACCTTTCCGTAATTTTCCTTTCCTGACGCATCTTCATGGCAGCACACAGATTCCCACCCTGTCTTAGATGATATATACAGAGAATGGTGGGGGTCATCTCTCTTCAACTTTTATAGCTAGACCAATCCTGTCAGGTCGTGGGGGCGGAGTCACAAACCAGTGTGTGCTGCCATGAAGATGCGTCAGGAAAGGAAAATTACGGAAAGGTGAGTATACAATTTTCCATTTTTTAGCTTTTAAAAAGTGTTTCCCAGTGCTAAACCTTTCATCCAATTTCTAAATTGCTGCATTTGTAAATTTCAAAAGCTAGTACAGTATAAAAGAATAGTAGTGGTTAAAAAAAAACAAAAAAAACCCAAAATTCATACCAGACCCTTATCTGAACATGCAGTTTGGCAGGCCATGAAAGGGCTTTGTTATTGAGGACAAGAGCCTCTTCCCCACAATGAACAATGGCCACGACTCACATAAGAAAAAAAAAACACCACCAGCCGACACCTGACAGCTCCCGTTGCTTGACAATGAAATAAACAAAGGTGTGAGGTCACCTGGTGACATCATTGACCAAATATAGGCATGGCATTCGGAGGGTGGCAAGCAACAGGAACAGTTAGGTGTTGGTGGGTTGGTGGTCGTTGTTCATCGTGATTGACATAGACCTATATTGCTGGACGACGTGATTGATGATGGATGTATATTGGAGGACATTTTTTAAATTTTTTTTATTAAAGGGCTTGTCAAAGGTTTCGGTGGTGTCAATTTTTTTTTCGTAAAAGGTACATCTTATTCACATGGGGGGGACTGGGATCTGGGGGCCCCTTTTTGTTAAAGAGGGCTTCTAGATTCCAATAGGTTTCCTTCCACAACCACTTGACCAAGGTTGTGGAACAGAGGCTTTTGTCCTCCTCAACATGGGTACAAAGGTGCAAAGTACCCCCCACATGTTGGGGGCATGTTGCCTGGTATGGTTGGCGGGGAGGGGGGTGCATGCCCATCCCTCTTTTTTTTTTTTTTTTTTGAACCGCCAGGCTGCATGCTCAGATATTCTGGTATGAATTATGGGAGGGACCCCACACCATTTTATTCTTTATTGTCTGGGCTTTTGTTTGTTCTTTCTGCTGTCAGCCGGAAATCCCTGGCTGACCACAGCGATGCATCACTGGTTGTTAAAGACGCTGTCAGGTTTTTATGGTAATGAGAACTTATAGAAAGCCAACTCAGTGTTTCACTTGTCCTGCAGTTGCGGCACCCCTCTTGTCTCCGCCCCCTCCTTGTCTCAGCAGTTGGCAGCAGAGAGGAGGACAGAACTCCTGTTGATTCTGCGCCTCTCTGTGCTGCCGCAGAACCCCCTCGTCTCTACCTCCACTGGTCTCAGCATTCCGCAGACTCCGGCAGCTGACCAGCCCTTCTTTGGTCCTCCTCCAGACTCTGCATATTCTGCCTCCCAGCTCTGCCCCTAGCATGTTCACAGCAACAGCATAAGGTAAGGGAGTACCCTGCGATGTAAGGGTACTGTGGGGGACTCTTGACTTCTGATGGTGGGGGCTTTTGACATCTGATGTAAGAGGGGATGGGGTACATAGAATACAATTCTATGCCAGCTGAAAAGGAGGGTATCATCCACTAGAAAGTTTATTGGAGACTGCTCAGACAGAATAGCATGGCAAATACAACCGGCCCTTTGAGGGCAACCATAATGCTGATGTGGCCCGCAATGAAATTGAGTTTGACACCCCTGCAATAGGCTGTGCACACCAATGCTGCAAGCTAGACTGATGACTCGTTAACCAGCTAAAAGTGCAAAGCACATTGCATATTTGTTTATTAAAATACCAAACCATTTAAAGAAATAGCGCATGTGGTATTTTAGTCGCATTTTTAAAAGAATTGATAAAGTTTGGTGAAAATACTGCATGCCCTATTTTACCTCTATTTTTCGTGTGGTATTTTAGTTTTAATGAATTGTATGTCTTGTACAAGTGGCCACACTAAAGAGTGTGAAACGATCTGTCTCTGAAAAAGGGCCAGCGAGGCTTAAATTTGACCTTTGATTGTACTTAAGGACAGTCCCATCTTTGGTTGCCACCTCATCCCTTTAAACCCGAACACATATGAATTACACAGCTTCTGTGGCTGTTTAAGGTGGTAATTAAACTCACTTGGTGCCTTATCTGTATTTAAATAGCATCAGAACCTGTGTAATTCAAAGGTATTTGGGTTTTTAAGGGATGAGGTGGCAACTCTAGTCCCAAGTCAATGCCAGATTGAAGAAATGCCAGGGCGCAGCCAACCACATACTTGCAAGGGTGAAAATTCGGAGCCTCACCAGGCAAAATACAAGTTTCAATCCCGTTGTAAATCTTCCTAGACATTGCCTTCCTAGCCTTCAGCAGTGTAGGAATGTCTGAATCAGAGACTTCCCATCCCCTCCTGTGTTCATTCATCCTGAGTGGTATGTCACTAATACAGGTGGTGTGTTAATGGTCAAATCACCAGGTGAAAATTGAGGGGAAAAGGCAAGAGAAAAAAAAAAAAAAAGAATGCAGCCACCACATCTAATGGCTGGTAAACTGCAATATATTACATTTTTGTTTTGGGTTCAATACCGCTTTATACTGAGACTTTGTCCACTGGACTTATGAGTGTCTTGTCAAGATAAGAAACTGCCAGATGCACTGAAGGCATACTCCAGTTCTTAGTGAATTCACTTTTCATGGGGCAGTGCTGTGTGAACCTTTTAGTTGGAACAAACCCCTTTGACAGGATGAGCTCAGTCTGCATACAAAAACATGCTTTAAATGAGCATGTACTGGAAAGGAATGAGGATTTTGCAGTGGATTTCATAATACAAATCCTGTGACCTATGGAATAGAGGACTCAGGAAGTGGCAGTTTAAAATTGGTTTAAACAACTTCCATGCAAAAACTCACAGGAAGGCCTTATGGGGGAGAATTATTAAAACTAGAGCACACAGAATCTGGTGAAGCTGTGCACAGTAGCCAATCAGCTTCTAACTTCGGCTTATTCAATTAAGCTTTGACAATAAAACCTGGAAGCTGATTGGTTACTATGCCCAGCTGCACCAGATTTTGTGTGCGCTATTTTAGTCAATCTCCCCCTTTGACCCGGGGGTTCTACAGGAGTAGATTTATCAGGTGAAGATTCTGCTTAGTACCCATGTACTGGAACATTCTTGTCTTCCTCAACATCATCTTCCACTGGTTTCTCTTCCATGATTAGGGAGGGGGAGGAGAAGGGCAACACTTCTGCTTGCAACCAAGGCAATCTAAGCCATTAAGAATTCCAGAAAGCTGGTGCTGTAGACCAGTGATGGCAGATGAGAATTCCCCCTTGACACAAACGTACTTGAGGAAGGTGCTCCGGCAGTAGTGGAAATACCATATAGGTGAAGAGTCAGATTCGCAGGGAACACTCTGACCTCCTGGTTCAAAGTGTTGCATGCCCTGGACTGTTCAGCATTCTACAGGTCTGCATGCAATATATCATTGCACAGGGTCCAGTGCCTACCAGCAATATTATAACAGGCCGTTCCCATGTGTCCAGGGCAGGGTCTGGGTACTGTTCCTCTTGAGCATTGAAAAGCCATCAAAAATGGATCTGGAAAAGAGTCTCTAAATTTCAACCATTGGAAAACAATGTTTTTGTGCAAAAACTGCACAAGCAGGACCATCACCTAATACACTTAAGCAAAATAAAAAATGAAACCTGAAGGCTTGCCTAACAGTAGGTATTTCCTGTCATTTTTGCCAATGTCCAATCACTTGAAGGTAGCAGAATAACACTATTGCGAAGGAGGTGAAGATACCGATGGGTTGAAAACTGGAGACTGCAAAATCTGGTGCAGCTCTGTACAGAAATCAATCAGCTTCCAGGGCTTTTTTTGTCAAAGCTTAAAGAGGAGGTCCACCGTCCAGATGCTTGTCAGCCTGAACGTACCTGGATGGGGGAGGTGGGCAATCATTAGGGAGTGTACAGAGTAAAGGGATGAAAGATTGGGGGAGTGTAAGAATAAAGGGGGGATAGGCTGGGGGATTTTTGCTAAGACAGTGGTTTTCAACTTCTGTCCTCAGGACCCACTAACAGGCCAGATTTTAAGTATTACCTTGGGGAGATGCAGGCTAGAATACTGCAATCACTGAGCAGCAAATTATATCACCTGTAATGTATTTCAGCTATCTTGCAAACCTGGCCTGTTAGTGGGTCCTGAGGACAGGAGTTGAGAACCAATGTGCTAGGAGGTGGAATGGGGTGGGGGATTCGACTCCCTGTACCCTACTGGCTCCTGTCCTCCATCCTGCTGACCCCCCTACACTGCCCCCCTGCCTTCCGTTCTTCTGACCTCATCTTATGTCCTGCTGATCTTTGTACACTGCCCTACTAATCCAGTCTTCCGTCCTGCCGACTTCTGTATCCTGCCTGACTGACTCCTGTCATCTGTCCTGCTGACCCCTGTACACTGTCCTACTAAGTCCGTCTTCCGTCCTGCTGACTCCTTTACACTGCACTACTAACCCCCGTACACTGCCCTGCAGACCCTTCTCTTCTGCCATGCTGATTTCTGTTCTCCAACCAGATGACCCCTATCCTCTGCCTTGATGACTTTTGTACACTCCCCTGCTGATCCACTATACACTGCACTATAAAACTTGCATCCAGCCACCGATGTCATCAGGAGTAGACATGTGCGGTTCGTTTTGTACCAAATTAATATTCTGACAAATTTTTCATTATTCGGATATATCCGAATTACAATATAAACAAATTTTACCGAATGCTCGGAATTTTGGAAATTCTAATTAAAT
This sequence comes from Lithobates clamitans, assembly GCA_037952925.1. Taxonomy (NCBI): domain Eukaryota; kingdom Metazoa; phylum Chordata; class Amphibia; order Anura; family Ranidae; genus Lithobates; species Lithobates clamitans. The sequence continues at coordinate 2,915,198 of JBBGZY010000418.1, forward strand.
TTTACCTACACAGAATGCTGAAATCAAAGACTGTGTGCGTTATTGGAGTACCATTTCAAAATAATGCTGTTTTTGTTAAGCCAAAAGGTGATTTAGAGTCATTGTAATCATTTGATGAAGATTTTTCTTTTGTTTGTTCACTTTGCTGCATTGAATTCGAAAACAATATAACATTTTCGTTTTGACCGATTTGAAAATTTATCAAATTGAACATTTAGAACTGAAATAAAAACTGGAGTTAGACTTACCGGTAACTCCTTTTCCAGTGGTCTTCCAGGACAGCCCTTGAGAGATGGAGTCCCTCCCATCGACCCAGGAAACACATTGCCAAAACAGTTCAAAAGGCGGTCCCTCAGGTCCCTGGTCAGTCATTCACCAAGAACCGAAGGATGGAACTGCAAAAAACATAACCATAACAGGTAATAATGTTAGTACATTCACATAATCAAAAAAGGGTGGGATCGTGCTGTCCTGGAAGACCACTGGAAAAGGAGTTACCGGTAAGTCTAACTCCAGTTTTCCCCAGTTGTCTTCCAGGACAGCCCTTGAGAGGATCCCCAAGTACTCACCAGATTAGGGGGGGACCACGGCTTGGAGAACTTTTCTCCCAAAAGCCTGATCCTGACTGGACATTAAGTCCAGTCGATAATGCCTTGTAAAGGTGGAAAAGCTTGACCACGTGGCTGCTTTACATATTTGCTCCGGGGTGGCACCAGCTCTTTCTGCCCAGGATGCTGATAATGCCCTTGTGGAGTGGGCTTTAATACCCCCAGGAGGATCTTTGTTTACTGTCTTATAGCCCTCTGCTATAGCTAGCCTAATCCACCTAGCTATGGTGACTTTAGAAGCTTTTTACCCCTTACGTTGTCCGGAAAAAAGAACAAAAAGTGAATCTGAGATTCTAAATGGATTGGTTACCCTAAGATACTCTAGGATACACCTTCTCACATCTAATAAATGAAAACGCCTTTCTTTCTCGTTTGAAGCCTTTTGACAGAAAGAAGGGAGGACAATATCTTGTGATCTATGGAAATTAGATGCAACCTTTGGTAAGAACCCAGGGTCTGTCTTTAGGATGACTCTGTCTTCCAGAATCTGGAGTAAAGGCTCTCTGACAGAGAGAGCTTGGATTTCACTAACTCTGCGTGCTGAAGTGATTGCCACAAGCAGTACTGTCTTGAAAGTGACTAGTCTTAGAGAGGCCTCTGAGATAGGTTCAAAAGGTGACCCCAAAAATGCCCTTAGAACAACTGACAGATCCCAGGATGAGGCTATGTTAAGTCTAACAGGTTTGCGTCTGGAGATTGCTTTACAGAACCTAGCAATAAAAGGATCTTCCTGCAACCTTTTCTCTAAGTACACACTTAAGGCCGCTATCTGGACCTTAATAGTACTAGGAGTTAGCCCTTTTTCTATCCCTTCCTGGAGAAACTGCAGGATATTTGCTGTATCCGTATCTACCTCCCCTCGGCTGTTCAACCAGCTGTTAAATTTTCTCCAGACCTTCCTGTAAATGGCCTGAGTGACAGGTTTTCTACTTTGTAGCAGGGTCTGAATCACTCTGTCAGACAGGCCCTTGCTCCTCAAAATTTCCTCCTCAGTAACCACGCTGAGAGGTTCAGCATGGATACTTGTGGATGAAAGAGAGGTCCCTGCGACAGAAGGTCTGGTCTGTAGGGAAGCCTCAGAGGAGGTTGGTCTGTCAACTGTAGCAACGTTGTGAACCATGGTCTCTTGGGCCAAAACGGTGCCACTAAGATTAGACACGTTTCCTCTACTAGAAATTTCGCTAAAACTCTTGGGATGAGGTGAAGCGGAGGAAACGCATACGCTAAACTGAAGTTCCATGGGGTCTGTAAGGCGTCTACTGCCCAGGGCTGATGATCTGGGTGTAGCGAGCAAAAATTTTGAACTTTTGCATTCACCTTGCTTGCAAACAGGTCCACTACTGGTTTTCCCCAGTAAGCTGCTATATATTTGAACACATCTGGGTGTAGAGACCATTCTTGATTCGACACTTGTTGTCGACTCAAGAAATCTGCCGTGTTGTTGAGCTCCCCTTTCAGGTGAACTGCGGAGATGGAAGCCAGATTGGATTCTGCCCATAGAAACATGCGATTGGCCACCAGCATTAGTCGACGACTTCTGGTGCCCCCTTGCTTGTTTATGTACGCTACAGCCGTCATATTGTCTGAACGGACCTGTAGATGATGACCCTGTATTGCATTCTGAAAGAATAACAGAGCTCTGAGGACCGCTGTTAGCTCTTTCCAATTGGACGAGAGGAGTTTCTCCTCTGGCGTCCACCTGCCTTGTGCCCAATCTGAGTTGAGGTGGGCTCCCCACCCCCAGCTGCTCGCATCCGTAGTTAGTATGGACGTGATGGGAGAGATCCAGAGAACCCCTTTGTTCAAATTCTCTGAGTCTTTCCACCACCAGAGGGAGCGTTTTACTCTGGTGGGGATTGAAACCTCTTCTTCCAGATCCCTGTCCTTTAATTTTCCAACAGAAAACTTTGAAGGTCTCTTTGGTGGAACCTGGCCCATTGTACAGCTGGAATGGCCGCTGTCATCAGTCCTAAGACCGACATCACCTCCCTCACTGTACACTTGGCGCTGCTTTGAAGAAAAGACATTCTGTGGTGTAAATTCAATATCTTCTCTTCTGGCAGAACTATCCTCTGTTCTACTGACAGGATCTTGTACCCCAAATACAAAATTTCCTGTGTTGGGGTAGTCTTGGACTTTTCTAGACTGACTATCCACCCCAGCTGCCTCAGGTTGAACTGAGTCAACTCTAGGTCCCGACGAAGTTGTTTCTCCGAATGGGCCGTGAGAAGTAAGTCGTCTAGATATGGGATAATCGTGACTGACTGTAGTCTTAAAGGAACTAATGCCTCCCCGAGAACTTTGGTAAAGATTCTCGGGGAGGACGACAGTCCGAAAGGAAGTGCTCTGCACTGGAAATGATAAACCTTGGTGTCCATCTGAATCGCCATCCGAAGAAATTTCTGGCATTCCTTCCTTATTGGGATATGCAGATAGGCGTCCCTTAAATCCAGGGTAGCCATGAACACCTCTTTTTGGAGTAGATTCCTTATTGAGTAAATAGACTCCATCCGGAATTTTTTGTATCGGATGGAGCGGTTCAGAGGTCGGAGGTTCATTATTAGCCTGAATCTCCCGGACGGCTTTTTTACCACAAAAATGTGCGAGTAAAAACCGTCCCCCTGTTCCTGAATAGGGACTGGCGTCAATACCTCTTGATCCACCATTTCCCCTATTAACAGAGGCAAGGCCCTGGCCTTTTCTGAGTCTCTTGGAAGCTTTGTCACAAGAAACTTTGAGGGTGGGTCGCTGTGAAACTCCAGCGCATACCCCCTTTTTATAATGTTCAAGACAAACTCGTTTGAGGTTGTCTTTTCCCACTGTGGGAGAAAGTTCATCAATCTTCCTCCCACCGGGACCCTGATGTCACTGGGGTTTGGGGTTTGAATTGGGGCTGTTAAAAAGTATGCCCCCTTTTCCTTTCCCTTTTTGTCCTGTCCAATGCTTTTTGGGCTTGAACTCCTTCTCTGACTTAGAGGGTTCTTTTGAGGGACGAAAAAACTTTCTTTGAAAATTTTTCTTTTTAATGGGAAAGGTTTTCTTTTTATCCGCCGTTCTTTCCAAGGCGGTATCAAGTTCAGGCCCGAAGACTAAGTCTCCTGTAAAGGGGACACTGCACAAACGTGTTTTAGATGCCGTGTCTCCCCCCCAAGTTTTCATCCAGACTGACCTCCTAGCTGCGACCGAAAGCGCTGCTGTTTTAGCCGTAAATTTAATGGCATCAGTGGAGGCGTCAGAGATAAAACTTGTCGCCTTAAAAAGCATAGGGAAGGTTTTTAAGATCTCCCCCCTAGGCGTGCCTGCCTTTAGATGTTCTTCTAGTTGGGCTAACCAGAACTCTAGGTTCCTGGCTACACAAGAAGTGGCCAGAGCTGGTTTTAAACCTGCCATAGAAGCATCCCAGGCCCTCTTTAAGACTATGTCTGTTTTCCTGTCCATGGGGTCCTTTAAATGACCCATATCCTCAAGGGCAAGGTCAGACTGCTTGGAGACTTTGGACAGGGGGGCGTCTAGTTTAGGATTTTTATTCCAGACCGCCTCTGGGCTCTCGTCAAAGGGGAATCTCCTTTTAAGGGAATTTGGGAAGAAGACCTTTTTATCTGGCTCGGCCCATTCCTTGCGGACAAGGTCAGAAAGCACATTATGTATAGGGAATACCTTAGCTTTCTTTTTCCCCAGAGCCTCATACATTTTATCATGTCTGGTCAATTGAGTTTCTTCCTCATCAATTTCCAGCGTATCATAAATGGCGCTCAACAGCTCATCTACATCCTCCAGAGACAGCTTGTATTTTGCGCCTTAGCTGTTAGCTACAGCCTGATCCTCATCTGAATCTGCGTCAGAGGATTCAGGGCTAACTAACACGGGGCTATGCTCCCTGATTGTACGGGGCTCCCCAGAGCTGGGTGTTGTAAGGCATGGTGAGGAGGGAATCGCAGCTGCTTTACTGGTGGAAGCAGACGTGCCTACATCTGCGATTAACTCGCGGAGAGATTTAAAGGTTGATGCCATCTCATCTTTAAAAGGAGCCAAGGAATCTTGCCAAAGGAGAGTCTGCCTCTGTTTTAAGTAAGCCTGCAATACATTGCTTGCATAGGGCTTTGTTAGAGCCTGAGGACAACTTATTTCCACAGTTAGGGCATTTTTTGCGGCCTGACTTGTCTTCCCTTGGAGCTTCCTTCCCCTAAAAATAAAGAATAGACTTTTTTAGCATCAGGAACCCCTAAAACTCTAAAAACACCTGTGCTGCAACCACCACTGCATCCACCCGGGACTGTGAGGAAACCACCACCATGGGGTACTACAAATCCCAGCCTTACAACAAAAAACCCCAGAAAAAACCACAGTAAGGGCTTGCCCAGCAGCCTACCTGGGTTTGGCTGGTGCCTGCCTCCACCGGAGTGTCCTGGGAAGTAGCCTCTATGGTCCCCCTCACGCTCCGTGTCCCGCCGCTAGTCCGGTATAGCTGGACGCTGGTCGGAACTGCAGGCCTCAGTGTGGTCCTTCCCCTCCTCCTTGTGCCTGTGAGACCCGGAACCGGAAGTCTCGGCACCCAGGATGACGCGGTTCCGCCGGAAATGACGCTCGGCGTCTCCGACCCCCACCGCTGTGTATAGCAAGGAGCTGTGATGGAAGAATCCATCTGCCCCGCTCCTGGGGGAACCTGCGCCAACCTGTCCCTGGCACACCTCGGCACTGGAAGGAGGGGGGTAACGGGTCGGCTCCTAATCAGCTGGACGGTACCCGAGCCCCAAATTGAAAAGGTAGGACTAGATTGGAGCCGCTGGATAGGACCCGGTCCCCCTGTGCGGCTCCGCTCCCCTCAGGCAGCCCCTGAGAGATAGAGTCCTTCTCTGGTTCCTGGCAACATGTTCCTCCGACGGAGGAAACACAAATGACTGACCAGGGACCTGAGGGACCGCCTTTTGAACTGTTTTGGCAATGTGTTTCCTGGGTCGATGGGAGGGACTCCATCTCTCAAGGGCTGTCCTGGAAGACAACTGGGGAAAAATAAATAAAATCGGTAGATTCAAAATCTCCGAATACGAATTGAACAAATTGAACTAAACAAAATAACTAGGTTAGCGTATCAAAACGAAACAAATGTTTTCGTCATGCACATGTCTAATCAGGAGTGCCTCCTTGCAGAGCAAGAGTGGTGCTCAACTTGTGTCTTAGCGGTTATTCTTAGTGCTAGGCTGAGCACTCTGCGAGTACCACTGGATTGTTTTTCCTGTGACCTTTTAATAAAGAAGTTGCTTTATGCTATGAGATTTTTTTTATCCTTTTGTACTTTGAATGGGACCTTCTTTTTCAGGAATGTTATGAAGATAGTAGGAACCAACGGATTCCTGTGCAATGTTACCCTGTGCTCTTTGACCGTTTTTGTAACAAGAGGTCAATCAAATCTGGCGAGTTATACCACATTGTGAAGCACAGGCACTTTACCATATTGAAGATTTGCAATCACATTTCTCTTCTTGTGGAATGATTATACACAGCTGGATTGATTCTGCAAAAATGTATTTTTTCATTGCATCACTTCTTATAGATTATTGATTTGCACAGCAATTTTTTTTAATATATATTTATTGATTAAATGCACTTCTCAATTATATGGATCGTTATGGTATGCATTTTTTTTTTAATATATATATAATTTTTGGGTAGCACTGCATGTTGCACATAAAGTGGTCTGGAGGCAGAGACAGAAATTCCAGTTGGTCGCCTCTGGATACATTCTGGACCCATACTCTTACAATTGGGGGCATCCCATCGGAGGACTTGCGGCAGAATCAAGGTCCAGGCTTTTCCTTGAACCTAGAGACCTGAGAAAAAGGAAAGACTCTTTAACGCCAGTGTAGAGGGTTTACCAGATAGAGATTTTGTCTACTTGTTGCCCATCAAAGGGAATATGCAAGAGGAATGGGTCTGCAAAGCTTCAATACAAGAAACAATTGAGCCATAGGGTCCTAAGTGCATACGTACCAAATGTATGCCCATTCTGGATATTTGCCATGTAATATCTACAGATAGCCCGTCAAAACAATAAAATAGGGCTCAGCTCACTAAAGGATAGATCCAGTCACAACCATGGACCAGACAGCTATGGTCTGGAAGACACACATTGTTGCAAAGGCAGGTTAAAGGGCAATACCTTCACGGGAGAAGAGAGAAAGCTTCTAACCTTTTATCTGCCATGTTTAAACATAGGAATGTCCTCAACAGGGACAGTCTTGTTAGTGCAGACCACTTCTTCAGGTATCCTTCATCAATAGGTTATTGTTGGGCAAAAGAGCAAAGACCCTTTCAATGTTTATAGAAAATGGTGCACATATGCACGTAAGCCACCATAGAGGAGACTCACACAAGAGCAGAATGACCCAGAGCCTGCAAAGCTGTCCACCCACTACAGCCTGCCTACAGAAAACCAAACAGGAGAAGACAAGATCAGTCAACCCTGCACCAAAAAAAAAAAGAAAAAAAAAAAAAAGTAGTAGTATCCTGTCTCATTACAGAAAACTCCTTAACAGAGCCAAAGTACAGGAGTTGTTTAACCTCTTCAGCCCCAGAAGGATTTACCCCCTTAATGACCAGGCCATTTTTTGCAATACGGCACTGCGTCGCTTTAGCTGACAATTGGGCAGTCGTGCAACGCTGTACCTAAACAAAATTGATGTCTCTCCCCCCCCTCCCCCCACAAATAGCTTTCTTTTGATGGTATTTGATCACCTCTGCGGTGTTTATTTTTTGCGCTATGAACGAAAAAAGACTAACAATTTTTGAAAAAAAACAAAAAAACAAAAACAAAACACTTTTTTAACTTTTTGCTAATAAATAGCCAGAAAAAAAAAAAAAATCTTTAACAGTTCAGTTTATCAGTATTCTACTACATATTTTTGGTAAAAAGAAAAAACGCAGTAAGCGTATATTGACTGTTTTGCACAAAAGTTATAGCGTCTACAAAATAGGGGGTAGATTTATGCCATTTTTTTTTTTACTAGTAATGGCGGTGATCAGCGATTTTTAGCAGGTCTGCGACATTGCGGCAGACAGATCAGACACTTTTTTGGGACCAGTGACATTTATACAGCGATCAGTGCTATAAAAATGCACTGATTACTGTATAAATGACACGGGCAGAAAAGGGGTTAATACTAGGGGGCAATCAAGGGGTGTGTTCTAGGGAGATGTTTTTAACTGTGGGGGGAGTGGACATACAGAGAGATCGCTGTTCCTGATCACTAGGAACAGACGATCAACACTCTACTTCCATGACAGAACAGGGATTTGCTTTGTTTATCTTGGCAGATCCCTGTTCTGCCCCTCTGTGGAGCGATCGCGGGTGACCGGCGGACATCGCAGCCGCCGGCCACGCGCATCGGCTCCGGAGACCGCTATATTAAAACGAACCGCCGTACCCGTACAGCAATTCGCGCAATAGAGCCGACCTGCCCGCTGTGGCTGATCGGCAAGTGGTTAAAAATGATAAGTTCTATAGCACTGTTAATTTACATAGTGCTTTACATATATTGTACATTCACATCAGTCCCCTAGGGTTCCAAACTCACATACACATACTTGGAACAAGACAGTTGCCAATCAACTTACCAGCATGTCTTTGGCGTGTGGGAGGAAAGGAGAGGTACCTGGAGGGGAAACATGCAAACTCCAGGCAAGTAGTGTCATTGTTGGGATTCGAACCGCCAACACTAGTGCTGCTAGGTGGAAATGCTAACCACTTAGCCACTGTTCTGCCCACAGTGGATCAGGGGTGCAATGTCAGACTTCTGCAGACAAGCCCTGCAGCTTTCTGCCCATACTGTCAAAAGGGCTGTATGTTTGAAAGCTGCAGTGCTTGGGAATGAAATACAAAGCCAGCAGCTGCAGAGGCTGTCTGTACCTGTAGTTAATTCACAAGAACCTGTGAATGAATAATGTGGTCAGGTGGGTGGAGCCCTGCACAGCCACTGTTTGTTTTCAAATTGTGACAGCAGGTGCAGGGAAAAGATCCCCCCCACCCATTGTCACAGGAAGGGAGGGATCGGCAAGCAGGGGATGTAACATGCTACAAAAGGTGAACGTAGCCTTTAATGCTGAATTACTGCATAGATATGGAAAGTTATACACAAAGGATACAGAGATTCATGTAGGAATACACATAGCTCTTATTTAGACAATACTCATTTAGCCCAGACTTCTGCTTTAAGTTAATACCGAGTCATCCTGCAAGTAATGTGCAGTTAATGAGACAATGCCAAATCCCATTTAAGGCATTTAGGTTTAAGATGGACCCCCCCCCCATGTAGGCTTCTGCACAAATAAGCATTTAGTGTAAATTTTTGACACCCAGGAAGGAAAGTAACAAACGGATTAGTTGCCCAACACATGAAAGTGGTGCACAATGGTTTGAAGACAGACATTTGAAATTGCAGTTTAGATAATCCAGCATGAAAAGAGTGAAGAAAAAAAATATGGCAGCTAAGGTTAAACTTCTTTAATAAGTCTCAATGTGTACAAGCCCACATAAAGCCATGGTTGTGTACAGCTGGGGAACCCAGATCTTTCCACTGCCTAAGAGGTTATGAAGACCCTAGACCACTATATGAAAAATAATACATATCCAACTTGCTTGCTTTTTTTGCCACTGAAAGTGAAACTTCACTCTCTCAATCAGCACTGACTATTTTTAATCCCTATGCTGCCATTATTAGTAAAAAGATAAAGTATATCATTCCTTGTTTTCAATGTTTAACATTTCTTCAGTTTCTGGCCTAGGCAAATGAATGTCATACATCCCAGGATTCTTCAGGAGGTGTCATCTCGGTTAAGCACCCTCTCCTGCCTGCATGCCTGAGCTAAGGGCAGGTGGATTTCAGGAAGTAAATGATACATTCATTAATTTGCCCTTTTCAAGATGATCACAGCCAGAAATGCTATGGTATGATTCTCAAAGTGATTTCCCAGTAAAATAAAGCATGGGGACATGGATTGATGAATGGGCGATTTTGCTTTGAATACTAAAAATGAATTAAATAACTTTTGGTTTGTGGTGCTCAGATGCAGTGTAGTCCCACTTTAACTTAAAAAAAAAAAAAAAAAAAAAAGACAAATAAAAAAAAAGTCTGTAGTCGGACTTGCAGGATTTTTTTTTTTCAGTTTTGTTTTGATTTCTGCACGGTCTATAGAAAAATTAATGCACTGCAGGCATCTTTATTTATATAATACTTTATTAGTTCCTGTAATCAAATCGAATGATGTAAATAATATTTTCATACAATGCATTTGCTTTTCCTCTCAACTGAACAAGCTGAAGATTGGCTGCAAATTCTGTACAATGCCAAAAAAGAGGAATGGAGGTGCTAAGCGGCCCCCCATAAACGTGGAAAAAAATTACATCATAGCTAAAAAGGAAAAATATATTTATATATTTATATTAAAAAAAAAAACAAAACAAAAAAAAAAAAAAAAAACACAAGATACAACTAAACTGCAGCTGTCCGCACTTAACCTGTACAGCATGTCAAAGAGATTATGAAAGAACATGGAAATAAATGGTGGCTTTCAATTACTATAGGAGTTCAAGCAAATACTTAAATACTAAACTGGATATCTTCAAAGCAACTTTTTGGGGGATTTTACAAACTACTGTAATTGGTTTAGGGAACAAACTTAAAGGCCAATGCCAAGATAATGTATTTAAGCAGGATTGCAGGAGCATAGGAAGGTGAGTGCAGTGTGTACATTCATCTTCATGCCAAGTCCTAGACTAACTTTAAAGCTGAACTCCAGGTTTCTTGTGACTTTCGTTTGTTTGGACCAAGCTGGTCCAACTTAACTATTTGCTGCACTACTGGGAGTGCTGGATAAATGGTTTGCAACATCAGCTACATACAGTGCTATGTTCAGGCAGCCGGATAGGGACTTCCCATTCCTAGAACCAAATCAAGTCATGCTGAGCGCTGCTTAGCCATTCATTGGAAGCATTGCATCTCTTCAATGAATACAAGGCTTCTTCTGATTGGCTGAGGTGGAGAGGCAGGTGAATGGCATCACAATCTCTACCTCAGCCAATTAGAGGAAGCCTTGTATTCAATGAGGAAATACAATGCTTCATGTGAATGGCTGATGAGCATCCAGCCTGGACTTGATTTGGTCCTGGGAAGAGGTTATGGTTAAGCACTCATGTGAAAGGCACAACCATCCCTGGAATCCGGTTGCTGTATTATGTGTCATTTCTGGAATAAAGAAGCATTTTTTGGCATCCTGTTATGGTTTGTGGCTATCTTCTCCTATTTCCTTGGTCTATTGTGGTGGGGAGCCGGGCCAGCTCTGAGGAAGGGGATGCATCCCCAAAATTGGTCCGCCTGCTGACATTGCCGAGTGTTTGGTCATCTGTCACCATGTTGATTGACCATCAGTGCCATCCGCATTACTTCTGTCATTTGTGAGCATTAACTTGGCTATTTGGTTTCCTTTAATAAACCTTGGGTAATGCACTAGGTGTTTGCACCCCGTGTGTTCTTTTGTGAGCCGGGCCAGCACCTGTTGTAGGTGACCAGCTACGGGATTAGTTTCTTTTCTCACCTGGAGCGGTATTTCCTCCACATTGTATGCGGGACAGGGAATACACATTCTGCTGCTGGAACACAGCACTGTATACAGTAGAGCTGCACGATTCTGGCCAAAATGGGAAGAAGAATCTTTTTTGCTTAGAATAAAGATCATGATTCCCTCAGGATTCTCGCAACGTAACATCTTTCACATTATACAAAAAAATTGGGCTAACCTTACTGTTTATTTTTTTTAATTCAATTTTTTAATTTTTCAATTTAATTTTTGTGTATTCCCCCCCCCCCCAAAAAAAATGCATTTGAAAGACCGCTGTGCAAATACAGTACGACATAAAATATTGCAACAGCCACCATTTTATTCTCTAGGGTCTCCGCAAAAAAAAAAGAATAATTATATATATATATATATATATATATATATATATATATATATATATATATATATATATATATATATATATATATATATATATATATATATATATAAAAAAAATTATATAATATATATATGAAAAAAAAAAAAAAAAAAAATATATTCTATATATATATATATATATATATATATATATATATATATATATATATATATATATATATATATATATATATATAGATGTCCCAATTATTTTCTAGGAAAAAATAAGGATTTGAACTTCAAACCAACAAGTGTCAGAAAAAAATTGTCTTTAGACCTCCCTCATTTACAGACCGAAGTTCATTCCTTTAATCTAAAGAACAAAACGCTACAATGTCTATAGCTAGCTCAGTGGCTTAGGAATGTTGAGATACTTGGCAGACTTTTTTTTTTGACAGCTGTTGGCTTGAGCAGAGAATTCTCTACATAGAAAGAATCAAAAAATGCTTTGCGAGGGGGAAAAAAATTGCGATCTCGATTCTTAACGATTAATCGTGTAGCTCTAGTATACAGTATATAGCTGATACTACATACAGTTTATCATCCAGAAATCCCAGTGGGTACATCTGTTAGTGAAGCGACTAGCTTGGTCCAAACAAACCATTTAAAGTCACAAGAAACCTGGAGTTCGGCTATAAAGCAGGTGACGGGCAACTTTATCACCTTTTTCCATTAGGTGCTGGATTTTTTGTGAGCCAATGGGGATATTTCTGACAATGAGGCCAGGACTCAAAACTGGACGGCCACAGGCTGGATTTACAGAGGTGAATATAACTGACACATTCCAGTCTTTTTCCCTTTCCACAGTCAATACAATACTCAAGGATGCCATTTAATAATCATATAGCAATATTTTTTTTTTTTAGATCAGTATTTGAAGCTACCAACGTGCAGATTTTTCTATTTTGATTTCATTTGAATAACTTCACACAGCTCGCAAGCATCAGATGATGGAATTCTTTTAAAAAGAAAAAAAAATCACCCTCTATTGGACAAAATGAGTGTTTAAGTTTAATAAGAACAATTCTACCACAACATAGCTGCATTTACAAGATATCTTATAATGTACAGGTACAGTGTTGTGTTCAGATCAGCACAGAGCTTTATTCCACTTCCTTTATATTTATATATATTTATATATAAAAAAAAAAAAAAAAAAAAGTTGATGTATAACTTGATTCTACGTTCAGAAGAAAAAAAAAAAATATGGTCGCAAAGAGGTCAGATTTTAAGGGTACAGTATAGAGCGATATTGTTGAAACATTTCAAAACAGCAGCAACAATGGCAATCATTTAAATTGCTTTAGCAAAGCACTGTTTTTGGGAAAGTCACTTACTATGAAATAAACATATGACTGCTTTGTTTTCTTGTTTAGACCCAGAATGCCTTGTTTCAGACCAAACTTAAGCTGGCCGTAACGGATCAAACCTTGGTCAGTTCAGCAGGAAGCGACCGAATTTAGATCCAACTACGGGCAGACTGGTTGTACTGACGATCTACAACCAGCCTGTTTTTTTTTGGCTATAGCCCCCAGCAGTGATCATTGTATTCTGAAGGCGGAGAAACGTCCTGCTGCCAGAATACAATAGTCAACTGACTATATTGATGGGTAATCGAGTGATTTTCTTTCCCTCAACCTGCATAATGTATGGCCACCAGCCTTGGCATGTGCTCAGATTATCTCTTGCAACCTGTAATACCGACTGCTTGAGCCCAGTCTAAGGATTCTTATCAGTAAAATCTAGATGATACCTTGGGAGAATAATGGGTTGGAAAACTAGAGTCTGACATTTATATGCATGGGTAAACCCAGTAGGTGAGACAAATACAACAGTGTAACCCTAAACAAGACCATAAAGCGTGTTTGGGTATACAAATACTATGCTGCACTTGGAACTCACTCTGGTTCGGCACAGTTATTAAGAGTAGAAATGTAGGGTAGTGTTTCTTACTAACCATTCAGCGTCAGCCACTTTGGATGGTACACAATCCCTTACATAGACATTTGTGATTTCCAGCATACAGGCTGCACTCTCTAAAACAACCACGACACACTGAGTAGAAACTAGAAAAAAAACCTTCTGGACATAGTATCTTCTACCTTTCACACCTTGAAATGCTGAGAGTATAGCCACTGAAGACTCCTCTGCCCTGTTCACACAATAGCTAACTATGCTCTGCTATCTCCACTTCCTACTTTTAGATAAGCTGCTGTTATCTTAGGTAAACATAAAAAACTCATATCGATACACCTCAGTTTAGTGCTCAGAACATGAATTTTCCAGCTATCTCTAGGACTTTGTGTCTTCCGTTTTGATGGCTTGAGGTTTTATTGGTCCAGTTCTGATGGGTTTGGTAGAGGTTGGCACTGCAGCTGGAGGCAAGGCAGCAGCGGCAGCAGCTTGGTTCTCTTCTACCTTCTCTTGGGAGACTAAGGAGGGTTCCGGTATAGAGTCTGAAGGCTTGGTGGCACCTGGGGTGACTTTCTGAGGTTTGGGGATCACTGGTTTGCTCTGCTGATGCTGTTGTTGCTCGAAGAATCTATGTGTAGACTGCAATACCTCCGCTCTCTGTTTTGCCTTAAGGGTAAGCAAAAGAAAAAGGGAAAGAGATGTGTCCCATAAATTAGGATGTGCCAAGGTGTTTACAAATTTGTCTTTGCATCAAAACCATATTTCATTCTGCAACTGAAAATGAAATCGTGTTTCTTGTACACTCCGAACAACTAATCAGACTGAAAACAATGCTAGGTGTGAAAAAAGTACGAATAATGAAAAACGGTCCATGGTCTTGTGGGTAGAGGGCACACAGAGGGAAAAAAAAAAAAAAAACATGAAAAAGCCCCATACTAGTCAATTCACTTAGGAAAACGGTTTGGATGTTATTATCAAACTTATTTATTAAGGCAATGTAAACAGCAAGTATGCAAAAAATACACTAAAACACAGTGTTCACACAATTCAAAGCAGTTACAATTCACAAATTCTAGCTGATTGCTATTGGTTACACTCTGTTCCTTGACTCATTAAATAAGCCCTAACTATATACTGTACATTCTGCAAAATATTTAATTCAGTAAGAAATTACACCTCAAATCTTTTACATTTTTGTGTAACATTAGGATACAGCAGTTCTGCAGAATCAGACTTGTTAACCAGTTGGACAGTTGCATGTAGTGGAAAATAAAACATACAAAAGTTTTATAAAGTATCATTTACAAATTCACAAGTCATGCTGACCTTCAGATCCTGCTCTGCCCTTATAGCAGCATTAATTCGCACCCCAGAAGGTGGAACAGGAGGTGCACGGGACATATGGTGCAAACGTGGATGGTTCATCAGACCTGTGGGCATCTGTGGGGGCATCTGTGGGGGCATCTGATTGGTAAGTGTCATTGGTGGGCGTTGAACTGGTGGTTGGAAAGAATTTGGATGGGGTCCTCTGACCAGTGGAGGCACCAGGTTAGGCTGGGACAGCATCTAAAGGAAAAACAAAACAAAAAACAACCCAGCAGATTAGTCAACAGGAGTTTGCACTGAACTAATTTTTCTCCATTATATGCCAAGGAACCAATTTAAGTAACAAGTAACTAATAACTTGTTAAGTAACAAGGGAAAAAAATCATTAGGTTTTCAAAAAATGTCTATTAAAAGAAAAAGCACTAACCAACAGTTGACAAGTGTAGTTAGAAACATGCCTGGTATAAACACTAATCTGTTACCATATGCAGAGAATTTTAGTACACAACTACAAGCAGTTTACCATTAACATTTGTAAGCATATTCATTCACAAAGAATAAATTAAAAACTTCACCTAGCATACCGTGACTACAGCTCTCTTCTTACTGTGGGAAAAAAAACTATACTAGCAAGGTAAAGGGGTTAAGTATATCTGCCATTTATGGCTTAAGGATTCCTTTAAAATTTAACATTGCAAGCTCTTTCCACTCATTTGCAGGAAATCGAATTATTCTGATGAACCCCAAAACAAAACACATTTTCAGTTTAAAGTGGTTGTAACCCTAAAAAAAAAAAAAAAAAAATGCTCGGGTACCTTTAAGGCACGAGATATAGCACAGTGCTTTTGCCATGTCAATTATCCCTTTCTATGCTGATCCTGCCTGTTCCTGTGTTCTCGTTTAAACTGACCATGCTTATCATGGCTGCTGATTCATGATAGCGTGATCAGATTACATGACTCCTCCATCCAGCTCTCTCCCCCTCCCTCTCTGTCACTTCCATAGTCTGTGTGTGTCGATCTCCCCGCACCTCCACTCCCCGTGTAATTCTATTTCCTGCAGCTACTCCTGTGCTCTTAAAGTAAGAAAACATGCATTAATTACTTTGATCCACTAGGTCAGGGATCTCCAAACTATAGCCCTCCAGCTGTTGCAGAACTAGATGTCCCATGAGGCATTGTAAAACTCTGGCATTCACAGACATGACTAGGCATGATGGTAATTGCAGTTCCTGAACAACTGGAGGGCCATAGTTTGGAGACCCCTGCTCTAGGTCAGTGATGGCGAACCTATGCTCACACACTCTGCAGTGTAGTTGAGCATCATGGGAAATGTAGTTCCAAAACATCTGGGGTGCCAAGGTTTGCCATCACTGCTCTAGAATTTAGCTCCCTGTTCAGTACGGTGTGTGTGTGTTTTCCTAAAATTAGAATGCTAAATACCTTCTTTGCACAGCCCTGCTGTGCAGACATGTGACCTCCCTCTGCCAGCTTGCATTCAGAGGGGCATCTCAGCCCCTCCCACTGTACTCACTTACATTGGAAGGAAAGCAGAGAGAGGTCACATGACTGCACAGCAGGGCTCTGCAAAGAAGGTATTCAACATTATAATTTTAGGAAAGCCCACACGCTGTACTGAACAGGGACCTAAAACAGAGAGATTCAAAGTAATGAATACATATGACTTTAAAACCCCTTTAAATATACCAATACGCATTTATGACTTGGTAACCAAGAACTTGCAAGTTCCTTAAAATCAAAGGCTTTAAAAAAAAAATCAAAAAAATCAAAAATAAAAAAATAAAAAGGATTTCCTTGGATGGTTAAGCAGATGCGTAAAAACACAAAAAACAGGATGTATTTACATGTCTTTGATAAAAAATCCCAATGAAGAAAGTGTGTCAGGTGCCAACCAGATGGCTTTGTGACCACACAGGATATTGTCCTACTAATTTACATATAGCTGGAAAATTTCACAATAAAAAAAAAGGCAGATTTTTCAAAGATTCAACATTGTCTGAAAAAAAAAGAACGAACCGTTTAGGGGAATTTTTGTATTTAGTAGGTCAAGTTTATTGTGATATGTTTGTCAAGCTCATTGGAGGCTGATTATCGCTAACAGGGAGAGAGAGACCACTTTTGTGTTTTCCTTTTTTACAGGGAAGGGCTAGTAACTCATAGGTCTCCTATTTTCATCAAACAAGAAAGCAATCCATTACCTCTATGGAATTGTTCATAATGTGAAAGTTAAGGTGGTTAACACCTCCAAAAAATATATATAAAATAGAGACCCCGGTCCCTTAAAGCTGATTAAATAGCACCGTGCTTGTGCAATCTGCCCCTCTCTAAAAACTGTAAAAAACCTGGCTGATCCTTCCACTTCCTGTATCCTGCGCTCTGTGCTGACCACGATAATCAGGGCTGCTGAGCGTACGTCCCTCCATCATCCATAGCCCTCCCTGTCAGTTCTGTGTCCGCCCCCACCAGTATTAGTAAAAATAAAAAATAATTAGTCACTGCTAGCCCCTCTCTATTATAGATAATCATGCCAAAATGTATAAGTCTTTTATAAAAACGAGGCATGTAAATATCTTTTTAGAGTGATCTTCAGGCCAGTCATGTGACTCTCGGCCGGGTTCCAGGGCTACTGCAGGAGGGGCTGAGCGGCCATGTGACCTCCCCAGCAGACAACAAAGAGAGATCTCGGCCCCTCCTGCAGAAGCCATGAATCAGAGATTTAAACTGGCCTGAAGATCGCTCTAAAAAGGTATTTACATGCCGTGTTTTTAAAAGACATGTACAGAGTGCTGTGCCTAGCTCTAATAGAGGGGCTGGCAGTGATCTGCACATATGGGTTCACAAACTCATCTGGAACCTTGAATTGGTGGAATCAGGAGTACAAGTTTATTAAATGCTGTGCCAAGCACAGTAAAAATCTCTAAAGTCCATGGAAAGACTACTACTGTTGCAGCCCTGCTGTGAATTTTCCCCTAGGGATCATTTCATGGATCTCTACTGCCACTGTATTACAAAGTCCTCACTGAAGTCAATGGCACCGACACAAAATTGTTACAGCCACATTTAGCTATTTGCAGAAAGGGAACAACTCTGACAATAAAACATAAAAAATATTTAGATCACAAATCTCTCGTCACTTTAAAAGGCTTAAAAGGGGTTGTAAATCCTCATGGTTTTTCACCGAGTTGCATTCTATGCATCAAGGTGAAATACCTTCTGTAGTGCTGCAGCACACCCCCGTTTTATTTTACGGAGATAGAACTGCATTAAAATCAGGCATGATTACTGATGCCTGGACATCACTGCATGGGCTGAGGAATGCTTTCACTGTCTGTGAACATAGTTCGCCATGCCATCCAAAAATGCAAGGTAAAGCTCTATCATGCAAGGAAGAAGCCATATCTGAACATGATCCAGAGATGCAGCCATCTTCTTTGGGCCAAAATTATCTGTTGCAAAGTGGAAAACTATTCAGATAAATCGTACTTCGACATTCTTTTTGAGAACCATGGGCACTGCATCCTCCAGACTATAGAGTGAATATCTTCTAAACTTGCACAGTTTAGGAGATATTCAGAATGCATGCAGCTGCTGACGTTACTGTATGTCGGACCTTCCGTGTTTCATAAATGGCGGCCCCTGTGCAGGAGTGACATCATCCTGCCCCCGGTCACTCATGTAGCCGGAGGACACGAACCCGGAAGGAAGGCTGGGGGAAGAGGTCAGCGTGGCACTGGGGAGCTTTGTTCTAAGGCAAGTCTCTCATAATGCATGACATTATTTTGCATGGGATTTTTTGTTTTTCCATCCAAAGAGGTTTACTACTGCGTTAAACAGTTGAGGCTTTCTATTTTCTATTGTGAATAAAATCAGTTTTTTTTTTTTTGATATTTGCAAATCATTGCATTCTGTTTTCATGTCGATTTTACACAGCATCCCAAATTTCTTTGAATTCGGGTTGTAATCTCAATATTTCAGTTTATGACTGAAGTGTCGTATTCTCAGTGCTTCCCACTCTTCCAACTGCATTCTTTTGAATATAAATATTAAAAATACAAGTAAGGGGTGCATGCTTGTATTGGCCACAGCATGTGCGCACGGGAGAGCCGGCGGCCGAGAGGGGACATCATCACTTACTACCTGCCCTGTATCACCGCAGTTCCTCCCTCACTGTACTGCCGCAAGCAGCAGATTACATAAAGTACTAAAGCACATAAACCCAAGGTAAGTAATAAGTTCTATTTGCAATCTCGGAAAACCCAATAAAAGGACAGTATGCGACAGGTCTAAAGTACATGGCATGTTCACCAATGCCAGGAGCCTGGCAGACAAGACGGGTGAACTAGAGATACTGTTGAACGAAGAGGATTTAAATTTGTGGGAATTTCAGAGACCTGGTTCAACAGCTCTCATGACTGGCTGGCAACCATTCAAGGGTATTCCTATATATCAAGAATAATGTAAAGTGAATGCGACAGATGACATCAATAAGGGAGCTAGGAAGGAGGTGGAATCCTTATGGGTAGAGCTCCAAAGGGATGAAGCGAAGGGGAAAATAATACTGGGAGTATGCTATAGGCCCCCTAACCTGAGGGAGGAGGGGGAGACGGACCTCCTGTCACAGTTTGGATTAGCAGCAAGGATGGGAAGTGTTATCATAATGAAGGATTTTAATTATCCAGACATAGACTGGGCAAAGGGAACCAGGCATTCGTCTAACGCTCGGCAGCTCCTAAATGTCTTGCAGGACAATTTCATGGGTCAGATGATAGACGCACCAACTAGAAACAAGGCATTACTAGATCTGATTACCAACAATACAGACCTGATCACTGATGTGGAAATACGGGGCAATTTAGGAAAAAGCGGTCACAGGTCAATTGGCTTCAGTATAAATCACACAAATAGGAAACAGAACGGGAACACAGACACTGCATTTCAAAAGAGCCAACTTCCTTAAACTACAAACCTTGCTAAAAGATATAAATTGGCATAAAATCTTAGAAACAGAGGATAGATGGGTTTGCTTTAAAAGCATATTAAATAAGGGCATTAGCCAGTGCATCCCAGTGTGAAAAAATTTAAAAGAGCAAACAAAAAAGTCCTGGATGGCTTAACTCTAAAGTAAAAATGCATATAAAAGCAAAGGAGAAGGCCTTCAAAAAATACAAGGCTGAGGGATCTTTATCAGCATTCAGACTTTACAAAGAATGCAACAAGATATGTAAGGGTGCAATTAGGGCGGCTAAGATAGAACACGAAAGACACATAGCAGAGAAGAGCGAAAAAATCCCAAGAAATTCTTGCGGTATATAAACAGTAAAAAAGGGAGGACAGAACATATTGGCCCCATAAAGAATGAGGAAGGACATCTGGTTACAAAGGATCGGGAGATGACGAAGGTATTGAATTGATTCTTCTCCTCAGTCTTCACGAGGTAATCGGGGGGGCTTCAGTAACCAAAACTGCAGTGGTAGTCCTCACGACACATCACAGGAAGTCATGGCTAACAGAGGACAGAATTAGAAACAGACTTGGGAAACTTAACATTAATAAATCACCGGGACCAGATGGCTTGAACCCGAGGGTACTAAGAGAACTCTGGAATGGTACCAGCTGATTGGAGAAAAGCCAATGTAGTACCAATATTTAAAAAAGGGCCAAAATACATCCCTGGCAATTACAGACCATTTAGCCCAACATCAATAGTATGCAAGCTCTTGGAGGGGATGATAAGGGACTATAAGATTTTAGAAATGAAAACAGTTTCATTAGCAGTAATCTTGGACTTGGACTTGTGTCTTTTTTCGGCCTCACCTACTTTGTAACATCTCTCACTGCCTGCCCTTTCTCTGGGACCCAGTCAATGCACATGTGCTGCATCAGGTGACACAGCAAGTGACAAGCTGCATCTTGTGTTCGGTGATGTGGGGACCCTAATGTAAGGCGGGTCAATAATAAACCATGAGATCCGCACCCAGATAGGTAACATTAACTATATATATATATATATATATATATATATATATATATATATATATATATATATATATATATATATATATATATATATATATATATATATATATATATATACATACACACACAAACACACACATGTTATATACGTGCGTATGTCCACCCAAGCGTATGACTTTCTTTACTTCATTGCTATGGGCTCTAGCCTCAGATCTTTTGTAGACCTAGCAATGCCCCTGACTACAAATATGTATTCTTGGAAGACTGAAGTAGGCAGTTCAGTATTACCTGAGGTGGGAACTGCGTAGGGAAGGGAGGCTGGCCCATCCTTACATTAGCGGCTGTTGATGTATACTGATGTTTCTGGTAAACCAAGCTATTCATTTTACTTGACTGACTGTTAGGACTGGTGGAATTGGCCCTGAAAAACAAGAAAATATGCCACAATATTAAACTATATTTAAACAGTACGTCTACATATAATATTGAAGAGGTGACAATGCACAACGTCAAGCAGACGTTTTACAAAAAATGCCACCTAAACTGAAGTCATCGGTACAGATTGCTGAGACTTCAGGTAAGTTCTAGGACAACAAACTTACCGAAATGGGCTGGAAGTTGGTGTGGTGCTCCTTCCTATAGGAGGTGTACCGGGTTTCACATGGTCCAAAGCACCATAATGCTTCAGGTCAATATCGGATAGCTACAAAAAGGAATTACAGATCTTGATCAGACTGCTGGCTTTTCAGTAATGTAAAATCACTACTTTGAATTAACTGGACAAAGGATGAATTAAAAAAAAAAAAAAAAAAAACACACACGAAGATCAGATCACCATATTATGGATGATCAACTCAGGAGAACTGTCAATTTATAAAACTTTTCTACTCTACTGAATATTTAAATGAAGATTTAATTTGCAGATAATTATACAATAATGTAAAAAACAAAATTACAATTCATACTTCTCTGCAGACTGGACAAATCTGCGCACATTCAACAGGATAAAAATATACAAAATGCAGGTTGCCAATTTATTCATAATATATGTAAATAAAATACCTATACACAAAGTGATTTTATGAATATAGGAAGTATCAGTGGACTATCCGATTGTCAGCCTTCCTTACTGGATTATACCTTTCTAATACATTAAACAATGCAATTGTAATTTACCATTTCATGACAAATGACATATACAGTGGGAACGGAAAGTATTCAGACCCCCTTAAATTTTTCACTCTGTTATATTGCAGCCATTTGTTAAAATTATTTAAACTCTTTTTTCCTCATTAATGTACACACAGCACCCCATATTGACAGAAAAACACAGAATTGTTGACATTTTTGCAGATTTATTAAAAAAGAAAAACTGAAATATCACATGGTCCTAAGTATTCAGACCCTTTGCTGTGACACTCATATTTAACTCAGGTGCTGTCTTGTCCATTTCTTCTGATCATCCTTGAGATGGTTCTACACCTTCATTTGAGTCCAGCTGCGTTTGATTATACTGATTGGACTTGATTAGGAAAGCCACACACCTGTTTATATAAGACCTTACAGCTCACAGTGCATGTCAGAGCAAATGAGAATCATGGAGGTCAAAGGAACTGCCTGAAGAACTTAGAGACAGAATTGTGACAAGGCACAGATCTGGCCAAGGTTACATAAAAATTTCTGCAGCACTTAAGGTTCCTAAGAGTACAGTGGCCTCCATAATCCTTAAATGGAAGATGTTTGGGACGACCAGAACCCTTCCTAGAGCTGGCCGGACGGCCAAACTGAGCTATCGGGTGAGAAGAGCCTTGGTGAGAGAGGTAAAGAAGAACCCAAAGATCACTGTGGCTGAGCTCCAGAGATGCAGTCGGGAGATGGGAGAAAGTTGTAGAAAGTCAACCATCACTGCAGCCCTCCACCTGTTGGGGCTTATGGCAGAGGGGCCTGACGGAAGCCTCTCCTCAGTGCAAGACACATGAAAGGCCTCATGGAGTTTGCTAAAAGGACTCCAAGATGGTGAGAAATTAGATTCTCTGGTCTGATGAGACCAAGATAGAACTTTTTGGCCTTAATTCTAAGCGGTATGTGTGTAGAAAACCAGGCATTGCTCATCACCTGTCCAATACAGTCCCAACAGTGAAGCATGGTGGTGGCAGCATCATGCTGTGGGGGCGTTTTTCAGCTGCAGGGACAGGACCACTGGTTGCAATCGAGGAAAAGATGAATGCGGCCAAGTACAGAGATATCCTGGACAAAAACCTTCTCCAGAGTGCTCAGGACCTCAGACTGGGCCGAAGGTTTACCTTCTAACAAGACAATGACCCTAAGCACACTGCTAAAATAACGAAGGAGTGTCTTCACAACAACTCTGTTCTTGAATGGCCCAGCCAGAACCCTGACTTAAACCCAATTGAGCATCTCTGGAGAGACCTAAAAACGGCTGTCCACTAAAGTTTACCATCCAACCTGACAGAACTGGAGAGGATCTGCAAGGAGGAATGGCAGAGGATCCCCAAATCCAGGTGTGAAAAACTTGTTGCATCTTTCCCAAAAAGACTCATTGCTGTATTAGATCAAAAGGGTGCTTCTACTAAATACTGAGCAAAGGGTCTGAATACTTAGGACCATGTGATATTTCAGTTTTTCTTTTTTAATAAATCTGCAAAAATATCAACAATTCTGTGTTTTTCTGTCAATATGGGGTGCTGTGTGTACATTAATGAGGAAAAAAAATGAACTTAAATGATTTTAGCAAATGGCTGCAATACGACAAAGAGTGAAAAATTTAAGGGGGTCTGAATACTTTCCGTCCCCACTGTATATTCCAATTGTGCCAAGTATGTTTACAACATATTATACCCTTTATCAGAAAAAAGCAGCATAAGCCCCTGGTCACACTGTTACTTGTCATGCGATTTAAAAGTTTCAAATTGCAATACCAGTCGCACCCTATTGTCCACAATGGAAGCTGTCAAATCAGTGTGATCTCTTCCAAATCCCACCTGAAAGCACACTGACATGTGACTTTGAAATCACGCAACTTCAAGTGAGGTTGCGCAATTTAAAAAAGTCGGATTCAGTGTGACCGAAGACTAAAAATAACACTGTACACCCATTTGGGCGCATTTAAATTTATAAGCGTTGTTCCGAAACACACTAGAAAAATGTACACTTAAAGCGCTTAATGTGTTTAAATGCCATGTTTACGTGCATTCAGGCATGTAAAGCTTTTTTTCTGCACGAAAGCTCTTTTCAGCCTGTAAAGGTTTCTCTAAAAATATGCCTGTAAGCGTCCAAATGTGCATGAACACATAGGCTAACAGAGTTGCTTCTACAGCCTGAAAGAAAAAACAGCAAACGCTCATATAAGAAGAATTTTTTTTTTGCCCAGTGTGCATTAGACCTTAAAGTGGAAGTTCACCCAAAACCCAAATCTAAATCTACTGGCAGCAATTTTCTAAAACTAATCTATCTAGCCCTGCAAACAATAAATCAATTTATATGCCTTTTCTGAAGCCGGTCTTGTCTCCAGCGGCAGATGCTGTGTGCAGGAGAGAATAGACAACAGTTGGGAAGTGACGTCACCCACCAAGTTACTATAGGGCTTCCGTTGTTGGCTGCCTCTCCTGCACACACTGATACTGAAGGT
Organism: Lithobates clamitans; assembly: GCA_037952925.1. Taxonomy (NCBI): domain Eukaryota; kingdom Metazoa; phylum Chordata; class Amphibia; order Anura; family Ranidae; genus Lithobates; species Lithobates clamitans. Next base: position 2,939,680 of record JBBGZY010000418.1, read on the forward strand.
ATATTGTTTGTTTGAGACTATGGAAGCACGTGTAAGGAGGGGAGGGTAGTGTGTCAAATCTGAGAACTACAGCAGGGAGATTTGCTAGGCAGGTAGTGAATTGGTCCACCAGAGTTCAACTATTAGGCTTCGTTCACATCTGCACGTTCTGGGAAGACACACAGAAGCAAGTGCTTCCATTCGCGTTCTCGGAATCATGAATTCTGGAATCATCCAAAATGCGCGTTGACGCATGCAAGCGCAAAAAAAAAAAAACAGCCAAAAAATGTGGTGAAAAACAAGCAAAAAGCTCCATGAGCTACTTTGTCGCACCCCACTGAAATCAATGGGCTGCCCTAAGCCTGTTGCGCAAAAAACAACTATTTCAAATTGCTAGGTGTGAATGGGGCCTAAAAAAAAAGAAAGTACTAATTTTCGTGCCCTTACCCACTTAGCAAAATTGTTTGAGTTCAAGGAAAAATTTTTGGTAGCATTTCTCATTCGCATACGTTTGAGGCACAGTAACAATGGTGTAAAACTTTGCTCCTTGGAGGTTATAGCCTAGAGCAGTGTTTCTCGACTCCAGTCCTCAAGGCGCCCCAACAGGTCATGTTTTCAGGCTTTCCATTATTTTGCACAGGTGATTTGATCAGTTTCACTGCCTTAGTAATTACCACAGCTGTTTCATCTAAGGGAAATCCTGAAAACATGACCTGTTGGGGCGCCTTGAGGACTGGAGTTGAGAAACACTGGCCTAGAGTGGGAGCTGCCCCTCCTCGCTGGCAGTACAAGAAAAGTGAAATAACCCAATCATAGGTACCGACACAATTCAATACAAACATAGATATATCTCTACATATCTATCTATCTATATTGGTGGACACCTGAGCATTGTATCAATCATTTGGCCAAATATGGATGCCCCTTTTAATATGGAGCTCAGGTATTTCCAGGGAAGGTGCTGGTATATGATGTAATTTTAGACTATTGTGTGCTTTCTACTTTTTTATAAACAATTTGGGGGAAACCCTTTTTTGTTCCAGCATTACTGTGCACAAAGCCAGCTTTTAAAAAAAAATAGGAGATAGGGTTTGACGAGTTTGGTGTAGAGGGCTCTAGTGGCATGGCTTCAACCATCAGTACTTGACCTCACAAATGCTCTTTTGCTGAATGGGAACGTATTTTTAGGGGGCAAACTCAGAAATCTTTTGAAAAGCCTTCCCAGAAGAGTGTAGGCTCTTATAGGTGCAAGAGGGCGAGCTAACTATATTGCTCATGGTTTTGGAATGCCCTACAAGCCCATATACGTGATAATCAGGTGTCCAAACACTGTTGGCCTTATACGGTATGCAGTCTTCACCTATGCTTCCTAATTTAAACTCTTTCAAACACAAGTTCAGACAAACATGGATTCAATTGTTTTAGGATAGTAGCGGAACACAATCAATTTCATTGGGTAGGGTGGTGTTTTGGCACAGCCCATTGTAACATTAGTGGGGGCATGTTCCCTTGTTCTTCAGATTCATAGGGTGTCATTGCTCCCTAATCGTGCACTGATAACCACAAACAAGCTCAAACCCACTAGATTAATGTAGGATAAAAGACCCCAACTGTGCTCCAAACCAGGGGTCTCCACACTTTTTGAACAAATGGCCAGTTAACTGTTCTTCAGACTTTGAGGGGGCCGGATTGTGGCCAGCGAGAGTAGAAAACACCCTGGTGTTAATAGGTGTAAAGAAAGCCCCATCATTGGTATTAGTGGGTGGAATATTGCCCCATTGTTGATATTAGGGGAAGAAATAGTGCCCCGTCATCTGTGTCATTGGGAAGAATAGCCCCCCCCCCCCCCCCCCATTATTGGTATCAGGGGAAGGAATTGTACCCCATCATTGGTGTCAATGAGAGGAAGAGCGCTGCATTGTTGGTATCTGGGCAAGGAATAGTGCCCCATCATTGGTGTCAGTGGAAAGAATAGGGCCCTGCAGTTGGTGCCAGTGGGAGGAATAGTGTCCCATTTTTGCTTGGGGTCAGTGGTAGGGACAGTGCCCCATTGTTGGGGTCAGTGGTAGGAATAAAGCAATATTGTTCGTATCAGTGACAGGAATTATGCCCCATTCTTGGTGTAAAAGGAATAGCACCTTATAGTATTAGTGGGAGGAATAGTGTTCCAGGGGCCGCAGTTTGGAGACCACTGCTCTAAACCAAAAGTTTGGGATGCAGAGATGTCTACAATGACATAAGAATGGACTTGCATGTCTCCTCAAAAGAAGTAATTCCTTTCATTTTTAAACTGAGAATTAAGTGATAAGTCAAGTCCCTGTATTAAGTGATAGCCATTTCATAGTATTTTTAGTGTAGCGTTTTCTGGCTCATTTAACAATAACCCTATTAAATATATCATAGCTGCTGTAAAATTACTGAAAAATAAAAATAAAACAAATATATTTGCAGTCATCACCTTGCCAGGGGCAGCCATCATTCCATGCTGATTGCCAGAAGGGATTAGGCCTCGGTAAGCCTGGCTCACTTGGCCTGCCCTAGAGAGATTCTGGTGTTGCGCTTGAGGTGCAGGCTGCAGGGTTTGAGATAAAGCAATCAGGGGCTGCCCCCCAGTTGAACCAAAGTTGGGCAAGGACAGCTGTGATCCTTGCATTGGTAGCGTCATCTGGAAGTACAAGGCCAAAATAATCTCACTAGTACAAACACCAAGATTAAAGTGAAAGTTTACATAAACAGTGACAAATCAGAGCTCAAAATGACAGCACAAATGTTGAATTTGATATGGTAAAGGGATAAAAGGAGAGTAGTTAGTGCTTTGAAGTGCTATGCCTTGTAAAGAAAGCTTGACCCCAAAGTCCCTGTGTATCGCAACAGCACGATTAAAAACATTCATATCTTTGCTTAACTACTGTAATTTTAACCTCAAAAGGAGTGAAAAGAATTTATCACATACTACAATGGCAGTCTTCCGACAGATTTAGAGTTTATGTCTGAATGCGCTAATCAACTACACATGAAATTAAAGTGTTTAATTATGGCACGTATTTAATAAATTTCCAGATTTTTAATTTGGATTCGAAAATGATGAGAGATGACATAAACACAATAGTTAGGCTGAAAAGCAAGTAACAAAACTCCAGAACAGGTTATCATTGCTCAATGTTTCTATTATAAAAGCATATTAATACAATAATAGTGTTGAAAGTGAAAAGTGGTTTATCGGAAGACTTCTAGTGCAACTTCACTCAAACCTGACAGTTTTGGCCAGAACACTGACAGTGCTCTCTGCCATTGGCTGAGAGCGCTGATTGGGACTCGGTTGGCTGCTGGTTTTCCAGCATGCTTGCCCGACAGAGTGGCATACACACGGCTGAATATCAGCAGGTTTTTTATTTTTAACCGGCCGTTGTCTTCCGACATTTGGGCCCATGTGTACGGGGCTTAAGTTTCATTACTGTCTGCTGCTATCAGCACGAGTCACGTCTGACAATCTTTCCTTACACCAAGAGAAAAAGTGTTTGGGTGTTCGCCTGTTCTTCGAATAGAGAACATTATGCGGTGTTCCGCGACTTTCGAATTTGCGGCGAACAACTCATAATGTTCTCTGTTTGGAGAACAGGCGAACACCCGCTGTTCGAGTTAAAGTCTATGGAACACTAACGTGAAAAAGTGCTCATTTTAAAGGCTTATATGCAAGTTATTGTCATAAAAAGTGTTTATGGACTCGGTTCCTGCACCAGGGGACATGTATCAATGCAAAAAAAATATTTTAAAAGAGCCGTTTTTTAAGGAGCATCGATTTTAATAATGCTTAAAGTGAAACAATAAAAATGAAATATTCCTTTAAATATCGTGCCTGAGGGTTGTCCTTAGTATGCCTGTAAAGTAGCGCATTTTTACCACGTTTAGAATACCACAGCAAAATGACGTTTCTAAAGGAAAAAAAAAGTCATTTAAAACTGTTTGCGGCTGTAATGAATTGTTGGATCCCCGCAATATAGATAAAAATCATTGAACAAAACAGCATGGTGAAGCCCCCCCCCCCCCCCCCCAGTTCATTATCAGGCACCAAAATGGAAAAAAAATAAAATAAAAAGAATGTGTGGGGGGTGTGGAGGGGTTACACCCACCCCAAATCCATACAAGGCCCTTATTCGAGCATGCTGATGGGGACAAGGGCCTCGTCCCCATAACCCTTGCCCGGTGGTTGTGGGGGTCTGCAGGGGGGGCCTTATTGGAATCTGGAAGCCTGTCAAAATGGTAAAAATGACAGTAGACAATTGTCCTTTAAAAAAAAAAAAAAAATCCCGCGATGTCCATTCATCTTCGATCACAGCGTCCGACGACCCGAGAAGAAAAAAAAACAAACAAACAAAAAAAAAAAACGGAAAAAACTCTTGCCTCCATGGGAGGCTTCCGCTGACTGAAGCCTCTTCATGATGATAGCTGTTATATAACTGAGGCCGGTGACCCTGCCCCCCTCTGACACCACGTGAAGTCAGAGGAAGGCGGGGTCATCCGTTTACGTCACAGGGTGCCCTCAGCTATATAAACGGCGGTCATCACGAAGAGGCTTCAGTCGGCGGGAACCGCCCATGGAGGCGGAGTTGTTGCGTTTTTTTTTTGGTTCGTCGGGCGGGATGATGGACAATGGATTTACATTGCGGGACATTTTTTTTTAATAAAAGAAGGATTTGTCCCAAACGGTCTGTCATTTTAACTATTTTTGACCCTTTTTTTGGTGAATGTGTAGGGGGTACAATGACCCGATACCAATTCAAATGGGAGGGGGGGGGGGGGGGCGAGATCTGGGGCTTCCCTTATTAAAGGGAGCTTCAAGATTACGATAAGCCCCATGCCCGCAGACCCCCACAACCACCGGGCAAGGGTTGTGAGGATGAGGCCCTTGTCCCCATCAACATGGGGACAAGGTGTTTTTGGGGCGGGGGGGGGGGGGGGGGACCCTAAAGCATCCTCCCCATGCACATGGCCTGGTAAGGTTCAGGAGGGGGCACTCCCCCCCCCATTCCTGCAGCCTGCCAGGTTGCATGCTCGGATAAGGGTCTAGTACAAATTTTGGGGGGAACCCCTACGCCATTTTTTTTGGTGCGGTGTTTCCTTTAATATTCATACCAGACCCAAAGGGCAAGGGTAATGGACCCATGCCGTTTTTTTCAATTATCTATATTGCCTGGATCCCACAATTCATTACAGCCGCGAGCAGTTTTAAATGACTTTTTTTCCTTTAGAAGTTTCATTTTGCTGTGGTATTGTTCTAAACACGGGAAAGATGTGCTACTTTACAGGCATACTAAGGCCTGATTCACACCTATGCATTTTTAGTGCTTTTTGTATTTTTCAGATTTGCAATGCAGTCCATTTAACATGGTTTCCTATGGAACACGTTCTGTAGTGCACAAATGCAAAATGCAAAAAGCACTAAAAATGCATAGGTGTGAATCAGGCCTAAGGGGGCCCCCAGGCACGATATTTAAAGGAATATTTCATTTTTATTGTTTCACTTAAGCATTATTAAAATCACTGCTCCTGAAAAAAACAGCCGTTTTTAAAACTTTTTGTTGCATTGATACATGTCCCCTGGGGCAGGACCCAGGTCCCTGAACACTTTATGACAATAACTTGCATACAAGCCTTTAAAATGAACACTTGATTTTTCATGTTCGTGTGCAAACTGTTTTAAAGTCCTTTAGAGCTGAACTAAACACATAGATGCGCATGTTCACCTAGAATCCTAAAATAACAGTGCTAAGGAAATTCAGGTGACACACATTGCGGCTATATTCCAGATTGGTTGCCCCTGACAAGAACACATGTCCCTATCTCAAGTTAGAAAATTAAAGCAATCATGTTGGGATGGAGGCCCACATAGCCAACAGCCAGCAAACAAGAACCCTGGTTGTGCTCACCTGCTGAAGTGCAGTAGGAGACTGGGCAGTATTGTAGAAGCTTGTCTGGCTTGGCTGTTGCCCAGAATAAAGATTTGAAGGCTGACCTAATCCTTGACGAGTCTGAGGAGGACAATTTGGATTGAGAAATGTGTTTAAAACAATGCATTCCAAACATGTTCAGAACTTACAAATACTTACAACATATAGTCAAATATCTTCAACAGCCTTACCTGCAAAATGTGTGTATCAATCAGCTGAGATCCACCCAAACCAGACTGGCCAAGCTGATGATCATATAAAATAGAAATAGGCTGTGTATTGGTAGTCTGTTGGTAGGCTAGGCTACTTTGTGCTTTAGCCAGATCCTGGTGTTGTACTCCTGGAAAATTATGCAAAGTAGCACCAGACAATACAACTGGAGAAGGCTGAGACAAATTGCTTTGTAGAAATGCTTGCTGAGACCTGTAAAAGACACATAAACTAAGTTAACATATCCTATGGGAAAACCAGATTTGAAACTGGCTAGAGACTGAAAGTGAGATTTCACATGATTTTTGAAGTCAATTTAAACTGAATGATAACCTGTTATGATACAAGCATGCTGCAACCCAGTTCTAATTTGACACGTCTTATACCTGGTTAAACTGACTGCATACACTTATTAAAGGTCAATGACTCACTAATTAATTTAAGGGCATCCCCTAGCAAAAAAAATATTATATATTTTTTTGGATAGAACAGGGAATAATCAAAACCTCTATCAATTCTTTTTGTTTTTGCGGTGTTCAGTTGGGGAGCTTGACATCCTGATATGAAGACACAACAGAAATAGGAAATCCCCGCTGACAAACCCAGACATCCCCATTGGAAGACTTCCCTTACCTACTGTTGTAGTAACAACTGAAAAAAATGTTGGATTTCCCATTACGTAAGTCATCAATAACTGAGTAAAAGTTCATGTACTGGATGCAAGACTAATGCTGGCCATACATGCACAGAATTTTGGCTGTTTGCAGATTGAGCGATTGTCGGTCAAAAGCGAATCGCCCACTGACAGAATAAACTTGTTTACATGATAGTCGTTACCGTTGGAGAACAATAAAAAAATAAAATTGATTATACAAGACAGAATATTCTTATAGTTTCGATCACAGCATACACTTTAGTTGAAAAGGTAAAAGTTTTCACTTCGGATCCATCGACATTAGCCGGGCCCACGGTTAAAATTGTTGGTAAAGTTGGGTCCACTAATGGCATGATTGTCGAACGATCTTTCTGAAAACGACCAGTTTCTGCCGAAATTCTGTGCGTGTATGGCCAGCATAAGTTCCTGCATTTCAATCCAACCTGCTAGTTAGTGCAGTATTGCGCAGACTGATCCATTTGCCAACATAGGTCAAAAAACCACAAAGGTTGAACCATATAGCTGCAATTTTTAAAGGATAAGTTCACCTTTTGTAACATGTTACACCCGTATTTAAGGGTTAAAAAGGAAGGCAGCCATCCTTCAGAGTGTGTCCAGAACACTGCAAGACATGTAAGGCCGACCTGAGTAGTATTAAAATGAGCACTTTAATAGGATAAGATTAAACACACAAGATAGAAGATGCATGTTCGTCAAAAAAAATTGCAGTCCTGGCATTCCACATGGCTCTGCGGGTCCCACCGCTGTTCCAGGTAGCTGGAAAGGATTGAGCAGCTGGCTGGAATGGATCACAGAGTTTCTCCAGGAAGCTCCACGCTGACCTGGAAGTAACGTCACCGGTGTCTGATTGGACTAAGGCAGGGCTGCAGTGGTGAAGGCAACGCACTCGGAGTTGGAAGGAGAAGGAGCAGCCAGCTCCGAGAGAGTAGCCTTCACCACTGCAGCCCTGATTGACAAGATTCCAGCCCTGCCTTAGTCCAATCAGACGCCGGTGACATCACTTCCGGGTCAGCTGGAGCTTCCTGGTTCCTGGAGAAACATTGATCCATTCCAGGCAGCTGCTCAATCCTTTCCAGCTACCCAGTGGTGGGACCCGCAGAGCCATGTGGAATGCCAGGACTGCACTTTAATTTGACGAGCATGCATCTTTTATGATCTTAGGTTTTTAATCTTATCCTATTAGGGAGGGGATCTGTCAATGTAAACAAACAGTCAGCAGATTCCCCGTTCTGTCAGGGGAGTAAAGAGCGATCATCTGTTCCTAGTGATCAGGAACAGCGATCTCTCTCCTCCTCCAGTCAGTACACTTCCGCCCAGTTAGAAACACCTCCCAGGGAACACATTTAACCCCTTGATCGCCTCTAGTGTTAACCCCGTCCCTGCCAGTGACATTTATACAGTAATCAGTGCATTTTTATAGCACTGATCGCTGTATAAATGTCAATGGTCCCAAAAATGTGTCAAGTGTCCGATCTGTCTGCCGCAATGTCGCAGTACCGATAAAATCGCAGATCACTGCCATTACTAGTAAAAAATAAAAATAAATAAAAATGCCATAAATCTTTCCCATAGTTTGTAGACGTTATAACTTTTGCGCAAATCAATCAATATACGCTTATTGTGATTTTTTTACTATGTAGAAGAATATATATTGGCCTAAACTGATGAAGAAATGTTTTAAAAAAAAATTTTGGGGGATATTTACTATGGCAAAAACCACCAAATACCACCAAAAAAAAAAGCTGTATTTGTGGGAAAAAAGGGACGTCCATTTTGTTTGGGTACAACGTCTCACGACCGCACCATTGTCAGTTAAAGCCATGCAGTGCCATATTGCAAAAAATAGCCTGGTCATTAATCAGGCAAATCTACCGGTCTGTAAGTGGTTTCGATTGTCATCAATGTCAGGCATAATTTATGAAGGAATTAGATTTTTAGTGCTGAAGGTGAACTTATGCTTTAAGCCTGGTAGAGCCAACTAAATGATTAGTAAAAGAGGACAGTGTGAGGCAGTCAGGCTAGTCAAAGCCGTTCTGCCCCCCACATTTGAAGGGAAAAAAAAAGGGGATATAACCAATTTTCTTAAAGTGCAGTTCCACCCTAAAAAAATAAAAATTATTGTGCTTAAAAAGAATAAAAAAAACAACATTTGGAGAAAAATTTTTTTTTATTCACTTCTAAATGCCTGTTGCTAGGGGGTCCCTCGTAGTCTGCCTCCTTCTGACCCTGAGCTCCTGATGTCACTTTCCTCGGCGCAGGAAGGGAGATCAGCCCTGCCCCTCCCTCTTGTCAATCATCTGTGACACATTACAGGTGATTGAGCAGATGATTGAGCAGCCAATCACGGCGCTCACGCATGCGCAGTGTGAAGCCACAGCTGGGCACCCACAGTTACAATGCTGGCGCCGCAGAGCGGAGGGGGAGATGAGTGGGGCTTCTGATCCCCCACATCGATGGACCATGGGACAGGTAAGTGTCCGATTATTAAAAGTCAGCAGATGCAGTATTTGTAGCTGCTGACTTTAATTTTTTTTTTTTATAATGGGAACTCCTCTTTAAGATGTATTGTAAAAGTGTGGAGGATTGTTTTATCCAATATGATTTTTTTGTCCTACCTGTAAGGTTGCAGAGAAGTAGTAAACAATTCTTGAGCTTGAGAAACCGCAGAAGCATGTCCTAGACCAAGCTGCGCTTGATGCTGTCCTTGCAAAGGAGCAAATATAGGAAGCATCTAGAAGAAGGAACAGTAAAACGTCAATAACCCAAGTCATAAACTTTAGGGCCAGTTCACACCAGATGCAGTTCTGTTCAGTTCCGTGTGCTTATTTTCTGCACTAAAAATGCATGCAGTGTTTTCCATGTATTCCAATGGCTCTAGTTCACACCATGCAGTCAGTATCCGGTGCAGAAACTGACTGCATGGTGTGAACTGGAGCCATTGGAAAACACTGCTTTTGGGTAGGAAAAAAGCGCACAAAACTGAACTTACCTATGTTGTTGGAATACTGTTGTTGGAAGAGAAAGCAGCACTGCGTTACATGAAAAGATAAAATATAGTAGTAGAAGATGAAATGAAATTTGAAAAGATCTTAGTACCCCCTAGGTATTTTATGTTGTTAATACAATGTCCCCTAGTGCAACAATTTTGAGGAATTTGATTGCCAATTAGGTAATTTTAAACAAATGAGATGAGCTTGTTACAATGCATGTCAATTTACTTTTTGATGAGTTTTCATGGATTTCACTGTGAAATACATCTGGAAAAAACAGATGTGGTACCAGCTAAGCCTATGCACATTGCCTATTGTATTTGAGTCTCTTTACCTCCCAGGCCTGTAGTAAACAGATGGCCATCATTTGCCTTATTCTGTTGTAATTATCTATTGTACCCATGCCCCTAGCCAGGTAACGATGATCATAAAGTACTGTTAGGCCACTTTAATAAAAACTGTTCAATACTGAAGAACATCAGGTCTAATATAATAAGCATAATTTTTTTTATACAGCGTATTCATACACAGATCAGCCATAACATTAGGACCACTGACATGTAAAGAGAATAATACTGATTATATTTTTACAATGGCACTTGAAAGTGGGTGAGATATATTAAAGCTGATCTCCAGCTTTAGTTTCAGTTTAAAAAGAATGTTTGGGCCAAGCTGGCTCAAACAAACTCCCTTTCTATCGTGTGGCTGCTGGAGGTGCTGTATAAACTGTATCAGCACTGTGTTTTCAGGTGCGAGATGAGATGCTCCTGTCTCACACACGGGAACAAAATAGGATCAGCCTGAGCGGTTCTCAGCCATTCATAGAACACTTTGTATTCTATCAATGAGTCAGAGAGGCGGCCTGATGTCACAATCTGACTCAGTCCTTATTCAAGAAAAGCTAAGGGGTGTTTTTCAAAGCATTTTCACAGCAAAATAAAGCACAAAGACACAGATGAATGGGCGAGCGTGCTTTCAATACTGTATTAACAATGAATTAAAATAGCATTTTTGGGTTGTGGTGCTCAGATGCAGTGTAGTTCCACTTTGGAAACAAAAAGGGACCCCCCATGACACACTAAACTCTAGACAGGTAAAATAGCAGAATTCAATCACAGAGCTGCAAAGTCAGGCTGCTAACAAATTAACAGTTGTGCTATACTAAACACCAAGCTGATAATGTTTTCATGTGGATTGTCAAAGCTCTAGTGTATTCAATCTCAAAGCCAACTATTAGGAGAAAGTCGATATGAAGATGCTCACCTGTGTGGGCTGGTATCCCTGCTGCTGTGTTAAAGTTGGAGCCATGCGTGCATGCTGTGTATTAAATAGGTGACTTGTGTCCATATAGAATGCTGGAATTTGTGCTGCTGGACCTGCTCCAGAAAGTGAATACAATTTTATAGGGAAATCTGACCATAAATTTAATATATACACATAAATCTCAATTAAACAAATAATTCATAATGTACAATTGCAAACCTAAAAAATGTCTGTCCGGCATTCATCGGTGTGTGCAGCCTATTGCATTAGGGTGTGCCTTTAGAGCAAAAACACACATGCGTGTATATCAGAACAGTGGACGGTGTCAGTAGGGCAGTGGACGGTGTCAGTTTTTTTTTTTACAATTTTTTTTTTCATTACTTGTTTACAATTAGTTAGTAGCCCCATTGGGGGGCTTAAACAGACCCCTGGGGTCTCGCTTTTGAGAAAGAGAAAGGGACTTTCCCAGTCCCTTTCTCTACAGCCTCAACTGGACAGTGAAGGAACGGGAAGCGCTCTGTGCTGAGCAGCATAGTTTACTATGCTTCAGTTAAGAACACAGGAGCAATCGGTACAGATAACTCACTGCTCATTTAAAAAAAAAAAAAAAAGAATGGGGCCGGTAAAAAAAATATTTACCGCCCCTTCCCAATCTCAATCCTGAAACATTCCCTGCAGCAGCTGGAGGGAAAGGAGAGGAGGGAAGCCGGCAGCACTGCAGTGGGCAGATGGAGCGCCAGGAAGCAGGGGGAATCTGTACCGCACGGGGTGATTATAGTGTGTCCAGGCACACCCTGTGCGCACACCTATGCCCGCACTGTACAGCTGGGATCATTTAGTTCATCTAGTGGCGGTTTTTGGGACTTTAGTATTTCCCCTGGATTTGTTCTGGATCTATTCTGGACTTGGCTGTTCTTCCACTTCGTGCCCTAGCTTTTGGATTCCCTTTAGCGTCTGCCTTCTCTCTAAAAACCTATGCAGAGAACAGACGCAAGGCAGTGTAGGCCCAGGAGCCACTAGGCTCATGTACACTGCAGCTCAAAAAAAAAAAAAAAAGCTGTTTTTATTTTGCGTGTATTGGGCACCTAGGCATCTTTTCTGCTTGAAAGCGCCTTTCAAAAATGCGAGTTTGGTGGGGGGTGGGTGGGTTTTTGCCTGTAAGAGCGTACGTCTATAAATGCCTGAAAATGCCATAGTGTGCAAACACATTGGCTAACATGGAGGGGAGTTTCTAAGCAGAAAAAAATTAACTCAAAAAAGCTCAAAAGCCTGTAGGAGCTGCTTCTTTGAGTTGCAGTGTGCATGAGCCCTAAAGCCGATGGTACAATCAACTTTAGAATTACCAGAACAGTACAACACAGACCTATGAAAACTATCTGTACCTAGCCAGGGGGCCCCTTCAGTATATGGAATGTTCTGTCTGTACTAAGCTTCAGACCAGGGGTCTCAACTTTTGAAAATTTTAGGGTGGTGGATTGTGGACAGTGGGAATGGAAAATGCTTTGGCATTGGTGGGAGCAAACAATACCATAGGCTTGATGATCAGTGGGAGTAAAAAAAAACAAAAAAACATCACTACTGTCAGTGGGAGGAATAGTCCCCCCATCATTGGTGTCAGTGGGAGAACTCATTCCCTATCTCTGGTGTCAGTGGGAGGAATAGTGACATGTATCAGTGAAAGAGCCGGATAAAGGCAAAGGGCCACAGTTTGGAGCTTTAGACTTCAATGACATGAAGTTGCATGCAAGTTACGTTTTTATTTGGTATGTGCACTGCTTTCCAGGTGACTGGGTTCTGTCTAGTCCTAAAATAATGGCAGTAGTCTTCAATTATAATATTTATGCATCGTCATTGCCTTTCAAATCAATTTCTCTCTCATGTTTACAAAGTGGAAAAAAATCATTTAAATGAATTGAACGTACCAGCTGCAGCCTGAGAGACATACACCTGCTGACTTTGCTGCTGAGCCATGATAGATGGCATACAGTTGAGCTGAGAAAAGTGACTAGCAGAGGGCATGCTGTTGCTGCTATGAAGTTGCTGTGGCTTCACCTTGCAGATATTTGGAGGGTCAGAAGTTGTGGTTGTTTTTGTGCTAAGTGAGGAGGTGGTATATGTTCCAGCTCCTACAGAGGAAGGTAAAAACAGAATCTCTGTAAGAGAAATGTTACAGGATTAAGGCTAGATGGAAAAAAAACTGAACAATTACCTACCTGACAAAGAAGTTGTTGGTGTTACTGAAGCTACTGGGATGGGAGGCATAGAGGAACTGGAAAAGGAGTTGTAGGGTACGCTGCTTGAGGGAGCAGGACCAGTACTGCCAGCATTTGTAGACACTCCCCCAACTCCACTGTTGCTATTAGTGGGGGCTCCCATTGCAGATGTACTAGTGGGAGGTGCAGCAGACGTAATGGGGGATCCTTTCTCTGCAACACTCGGGGAGTTCTCCCATGCTTTGCGAGCCGACTCCATCTGTGGAAAAAGATAGTTTAACAATCCTTACTGGCTTGCTACATGTTAAAGTGACTGTAAACCCTCACCGTGTAAAACAGCCCAGTTTAAAATGGAAATGAAAGACAAAACATTTTTGTATAGATATAAAAGATATAAAAAAAATAGATTGTAAGCTCTAAGGAGCAGGGCCCTCTGATTCCTACTGTATCAAATTGTATTGTATTTGTACTGTCTACCCTCAAGTTGTAAAGCGCTACGTAAACTGTTGGCGCTATATAAATACTGTATAATAATAATAATAATAATAAAAACAAATAAGCGCCCCCCCATTTTTAGAAGTGATCACATTAATCTTCCCTGTGAAAGGCTGTGCAGGGGGGATGTGTCAGTCTGATGATTGGATAGCAGACTGAGTTCCCAGCCCAGCTAGAGGACTTGACCACCATGTGTTCTCCTGCTTAGTGTGGTCAGTTTTTAATTGAAATGCAGAGTGACTGGCAGGATCACCAGGGATTTTACACAAAATGAAGCAATATAAAGAACAGAAGACTTTCATACAAGTACATGGTACAGCAGCCACATATCAGGAAGATGAAATGTTGGGTTTACATACTCCAAGCAACCTCAATAGTAATAATTAAACAATGGACTGGTAAGTTGGGTACAAATAATTTCATCCTGCTCAGTATTAAAACTCATATGCAGTCGCTTCTCCTCCCCAATAAATGGATATTTCTGACACTCAATTAAATTGTGAATTGTAGACATTATCTGTAAAAGGCCTTGTATTTAAAGTTTTGGATAGTTTCTCTCATCAACAGAGAGCAGCAGGGGAATGTCTATGGCCATTGTATGCAGGTGGTTTTGGAGAGTACAGTTCAGCCACTGACATGCACACATTACCCATCCATAGCAATTTTACATTTACAGACCAAGTAAATGGGGGCAGCAAATTTTCTCTAAATCCTTTACCCACCCTAGGACCAGGGTTCTCCATTGCCACTCTGAATCCAGATAGCTGGCAGCAGTTAAAGTGGAGCTCCACCCAAAAGGGGGGCGCGCTCCGCTTATCTGTCTCCACCCCCCCTCCGGTGCCATATTTGGGGGGGACCTGGTTTTGACAGTTCAGCCCCCTCCTCCTTTCCATGCCGCCGGGCCATTGAAAGAGCGCAGCGCGCTTCGCCGTAGGGAACCGGCTATGAAGCTGCAAGGTTTCCCTTAGAAGCAATGGCTGTGGCAGCACCCGAGAGCTGATGGAAAAATGAGCTAGGGTGCCAACATCGCTGTATTCCTGGACAGAGAATAGTCCTTATATTAAAAGTCAGCAGCTATAGTATTTGTAGCTACTGACTTAATTTTTTCTGAAGGAGCCTGGAGCTCCTCTTTACCTGTTACAGTCTTAAAAAGATTATTTATGAATTTAAAGAATATCCATTTTCCATTTTCAGAAGAAATGCTAATACAGCCGCATTATGTGGCACTTTCTAGGTGGCTACAGTTAAAGTGGTAGTAAGGCTAAATCTAACTGTTCTTAAGAACACTCCCTTTCTCCTCCTTATACTGTATACCCTGTATAAAAAAACCTGTGTACTTATATTTTTTTAATCCAGTTCCGTGATTCTGCAGCTCCGACTCCTCATGTAAGAGAGTGCTTGACAATGGCTGTGATTTCCCAGAGCCATGACATCCTCCATAAGCTCCCATGGCTCTGCCATTGGCTGTGCTCCCTCACCTGCAACAGCCACTCACTGACACAGGGGAGATGGAGCTGCAAGATCACATGACCAATCTGGATTAAAAATAGGTAAGTACACAGATTTTTTTTTTTATACAGTATATTCAGGATAGTTAGCAAGGATTTGGTGGGGGATCCAGGATAGTATAGAACTTGCAGAATAAAAACAATATATCCACCTTTTAAAACACATAATTACATTGATCAACTTATAATTTAGCTATTGTGATAACGGTCAAGAAAACAAGGTAGTTTCTTACATGGTGTCGAGCATCAAGATTTTTTTTTTTAATCCAGTAGGATGGGATGAACCCCCCCCCAAAAAATTTGAAAACATTTTCTTCACTATTTAAATTACCTTACAGCTCATAGTGCTACATAATTCTAGATTATACCTTTAGCGTGAGGTCAACAGTAGCAGGAGATACAGGTGTTAGGCTCGGGGTCTGCTGAAGAGTCTCCCTCCGAGACAGAGGAAGTGTATGAGGAAGAGGTACCTGAAATACAAAGAATGTTTACAACTCAAATTTTGTACAGCTGTGGCAGAAATGATAGAACTGTTCACTTAGATCAAAATCTCAAATAAATATGTGTGTATCCAAACTATTAAGAGACAAATGCTCATCTGAGATAAGGTACTGAAGATCAGAAATACAACTTACATTAGGCACCAAAGAAGATTCCATTTTAGAGCTTCCTGAAGGTGCTGTATTCGGAAGGGCATTGGATGGGCTGGTATAATCTGTTACACTCTCCTAAAATTGTCAGGAGGGGAAAAAAAAACAAAAAAAACAAAACAATGTAGGTAAAGGACACCGGTCACAAAATTAAAAGATTAAAATAAACCTATAATGATGGAAATAAGCGGGCTGCCATTGCCGACTTCCTGAAAATGCATAGTTGTTCATCTTCTTTGCTAATTTCAATATGTTGAGTCACTGACCTAGAAGTTTGCAGGAAAGCAAGAAGTCCTGAGCTCCATTTTTATTTTGGAGCCCGTGTTCACACTGTAGTGATGTTAGACATCGCATGCGATTCGCACCCGCACTGCGGTGCCAATCACATGCAATATTTGTGCAGTGTGAGTTCAGCCTTACAGTTCTATGGCTGAATTCGCAAAAAAAAAAAAAAAAAAAAAAAAAAAGTTCAGGGACTCTGCAAATCGGTGCAGCGCCGCGAAGTCGGCGTCACGCTAATTGGAACGGTGCCATTGCCGGCAGTAGGCTGTGACTTGTCATGCAATTTGACCTGTCAAATCGCTCCAACATGAACGAGGGCTAACTCTGGCTTCAAACACCATCAAGCTGCAACACCTAGACCCGAAAGATAGTGTAATGTGCCTATTAGGAGTTTCTGCAGACCAATTTTAACAAACACGCAAGGGAGAACATAGGGGCATGAAAATATCCATACTTTGTATTACTTCACACACACACTGACAAAAACATGACTGTTACCTTGGTGCTGGTTCCGAATTCTGGTGCAGACACAGAAAGTATGCTGGTGATTTCAGGGGTTACTTCTGGTATGACCTTACTCTCCTTTGTTGGAACAGGTTCTGGTGTTCGAACTGTGGCTGGCATCTGCTTTTCTTGGGACTCTGGCTCAGACTGCTGCTGCACCTCTTTAACTTTACGATTTTTAAGTGATCTTTCCTTACCAATTGGCCCTGGTTTGTATTCTTTACTCTGAATAACATTGATATCCTGGATCTGTAAAGATAAAAAAAAGTGCTGATCATGTGGTGTTATCAGTAAAACAAATAAAGCAAAGCAGTTCTCTCTGCTTAAAAATCCAAGGCATAACCCAAGCATAGGTTTTTGCAGCAAGCCATAAACTACAAATGCAGAGGGGAGGGGATCCCTGTGTCCTGTAATGTACTTCAAGATTTTACAACCTTTTTCATTTATCACAGATCCCAGGACATAGGGTGTTTTCATCTCAATTATGTTAGGGAGGTACCAAATCCCAAATATGAAGAGAGGGCAACTCTGCAGCAAGCCAACAGGCCTCAAATAATGAATCCAGAACAGATCAAAACCTTACACAGCAGCCAAGTGGTAAAACTTGTAAAAGTGTAAACTAAGGACCATACATCAGCTTTACAAACGAGCTACTGAAGCCCGATGACAAATAACCCAAGAGGCACCAACACTCTTCGTAGAATAAGCCATCACTGATTGTAGATTTGAAAGCTATGTGACCCTTCCTTGGGCCTTCAAGAAGCACAAAGAAATCAACTGATGAATTGCAGCAGTTGTCCTCAGGTAACATCTGATAGCATGAACCATATTCCAAGGTGCGAAGAGCCTTTTCCCCCCAGTGTCTGAGACTTTGGACAGAGAAGGTAACACAATCTCCTGGTTGAGATGGGAAAAAAAACCCACCATTAGGTAAAAAAACGAAAAAAAAAAACACACAAAAACAGCTGCGGCCTAAGAGCCACCTTATCACGGTGGAACACCAGGTACAGGAAAGAGCAGCCAATTCTGAAACTCCGTGGGCTAAAGTAACAGCAACCAGAAATATACCCTTCTGAAAAAATAACCCAAATGGTTTCAAAAGGAGATTTCTGCAATACAGAGAAGTACCAAGTTGAGGTTCTATGGAGTCAACAGCTGGGACAATATGCATAAGCCCTTGCACAAAGGAACGCACCAAAGATTGTGAAGCAATAACTCTGTGAAAGAGGACTGCTAAGACTGAAATCCCTTGATAGTGCTAAAGGCCAGTCCCAAATTAAAAGCCTCGGACCTGTATAGTACCATGCAGCCAAAAGAAAAATAAACTGAAGCAGTTTTCTCTATGAAGGAGAAGAGGTCCATCACCTTCGGACACTAGCATAAAACTGAGGATTCATGGAGTGGGGTAAGGTTATAGGGGAAGAAATGGAGCTAGAAAAAGCCAGTCTCCAAATCCCAGGTGGAACTGTTGAAGTGTTAGCTATGTTTTGGCGCAGGGACTGCACAGACATAACTATCATTTAAGCCTTGACTAATAGGGAGGGGTTAAAAGACTGAAAGGGAACTTAAAGTCTTTATTTTTTTTGCAAACCCAAAGTGTGTGTGTGAGCCGCTCAGGCTGCATGGAGATATGATCCTGTGCCAGCTGCTGTGTGTGCTGGTCGGAAAGGAGCTGCCCACGCTTCAAACATTGATAGATGGGAGGCTAGATGTCCCGGGAGCCACACATCAAGAAAAGACCCGCTGTGTGTGGACAAGTGGCAGTCTCAGCCTGGACCCCCCGCCAGGCGATGTCCCCAACCTGTTTAGCCTTGCCCTCCAGAGCGAACAGCGTTAAGGGCGTGGCCTGGCAGGGGTCCAGGCTGAAACTGCCACTTATCCATACACAGCGGGTGTTGTCTTGATGTGCGGCTCCCGGGACATCTAGACTCTTTTTTTGCCAATCACCTGAAGATGGCAGAATAACTCTACGGAGATGGAGACCTGTGTTCTGGGATTTACAATAAAAGGAAAATAATTGAGTAAAATTTCTATTAGCCAAAGAAATATTAGTGCATACAGGTTTCGTCTGAGATCTCAAATTTATGGATCCTCAAAAAAAAAAAAAAAAAACCTAAAGGGGGCATAAATTTACAAGCAATAGCCAACATAGTAAAAAGGATTCCTTCATTTGAAAAGGCAGACTACAAATTCTTAAGGGATTAATAACAACAGGTCAGCTTTACCAATCTCTGTAAAAGTAGTCAAAATGCGGTCTCAGAAATGTCCTAATTTTTATTTAGTAGGACATTTCCACACCCACTGCACTAGAAAAAAAGCCTGCTGCGTTTTTGGTGCAGTAACCTGCATCAAAGCCAACCAAAGACATCCTTTACAGCTTGTCAAAAAGAACATCTAAACAGGTGTCTGTTTAAAGTGATTGCAAACTCATTTAAAAAAAATAAAACATGTCATACTTACCAGTTCTGGGCAATGGTTTTGCACAGAGGAATCCCAATCCTCTTCCAACTAAGGGTTCTGTCTCCTAATAGCAAGCCGTTTGCTATGGGGGCATTAGTGTGGGCTTGCTCCTGAGCCATGCTCTGTCTCCCCATTGAGACACGCAGTGCAGCTTGGCCCTGCCCCACCCCCCTCCCTCCTCGCTAGCTGTAACAGAGCAGCAGAAGCCAATGGCTCCTTTTATTCTATGAGGAGGGGGAGAAAGACGCTGCTCTTGAGCGCAGCACTGGATCGAGCATGGACTCAGTTAATTATGAGGAGGGGCTGCACTCAGAAGCTTTTACCTAAATGCAGAGAATGCATTAAAAAGGTAAAAAACCTTCAGCCTTGAGAACCACGATAAGTGGAAGCCAATGGTTACACTGCCATCTTGTGGCATTCTTAATTTATTGTTAAGAAAATATCAATACAGTCAATTTTTAAGAAATGCAATCACCACAAATATGGATTTACAGTCCATAAAGTATATGAACTATTGCTAAATTACAGCACAGCATAGAGAAAAAAAATGAAATCATAAAAAGTATAAAAGACAACCAGAGCAACTCATGCACTTTTAAAAAATTACCTTCTGGGTCTTAATTGGTCCTGCTCTAGGCTGCTTTTGTCTTTGCTCTTTGGGTTCAGGAAGGTTTTCTGATGCTTTCTCAGAGAGGGATGGTGTACCCTCATTATCACTGCTACTTGATGCAGGGGCACCAAATTGAATAGCTTCCATTGTCAAATCCACAGCATCTTGACTTGTTTTTGTAGGCTAAAGGGTAATAAATAAATAAGAGTCACATTCAGCTTGGTTCAAACAATGCAGCAACATTGGAAAAATTATACAGTAAAAATATTGTGGCGTGGGATTGGAACACTTGTCAGATGCAATCTGTGTCCCCATTAGGGAGAACCCCAAATTTTGGGTTGCCCCCAGACAAGCAATGGAGGAGAAATCTTCCAAAAGGGATAGTTCTGGTGATCCAAAGACTCTCTAACTTGGTAAAGATTTCCTTCCACTTCCTGTTTTGGCTATGGAACAAGGAGTGAAGGAAAATCTCCTTAATTGGACACAGATTGCAAAAACAAAAAAAAAAAACAAATAAAAAAAAAAAACAGGTTTATGATATATATATATCCAAAATGGAAAAAGTTTTACCTATAGTTTTACTTTAAGTGGCATTGAAAGTGCTGACTTACCTCAGTGTTGGCATTTGGTATAAATCCTGTGAGGGGTTTGTTCCAGGCACTTGATGATTGTGACTGAGGGTTAATGGGGCCCACTAGATACATAAAAAAAAAAAAAAAAATCAAATCAATATTTAAAGTTTAATAAATATTTAAAAGCCAATTAAAAGGGATGCTAAATTCTTTTTTTTTCCTTTAAAAATAACAAGCATGTTATACTTACGTGTTCTGTGTATTTTTCGGTTTTGCACTGAGCAGCCCAGATCCTCCTCTTCTCAGGTCCCTCGCTGGCACTTTGCCCCTCCCTCCTGTCGGGTGCCCTTACAACAAGCAGTTTGCTATGGGGGCACCCGAGCCGAGGATCACTGTGTCTATTCAGACTCATGGCCTCTGGCAGATGGAGGGAACACGCCTTCAAGTATTTCAGTTTCTGGCAGCATAATTGGCCAAATGTTAAAATGAATCAATGTTGCCAACTGCTCCACCCGCAGATGTGTGCAGGGAGAAGGGGGGATTTCTAAGATACCTTAAGAATTCTAATGGCATTGCATCAATGTCCCATTTAATCAAACGCATAGGAAAAACGGTCATATTACAATAAAAAAACATGACTTGTAGGACACTCACGTTTCTTAGATAAGTCATTTAAAACACTTGGAGCAGCCATCTTGTTTTCCCACAGCTCTGTTCCTAGTGAAGCTGATGGTTGTGAAGGAGGTGCAACTTTCACTGATCCAGGAAAGTCGGAGCCATTTGTGGTTGGCTGAGACTGGACAGGTAATGGAGGCTGACCTGACGGCAATGATACAGGTACTGTCTGCGGTAATCCTTGTGCTGACAAGCCAGAAGACTGAGCTTGTAAAGCTGCTGCTTGTTGCTGCTGTTTCTTCACAAATCGAGGTGGAAGTTTGGAATTCTGACCCCTTCCTTTTTCACCAGATCCTTTTTTGTTCCACACCTACAAAATAAAAGTCCAGATTGATCTGATCAATAAAATAAAATCACAATAACTTTAGGAAAATAACACACAAAAAAAAAAAAACAGGACTCCTGTACTCAATGTAAAATCTTTTTCTTGGTGTTCCCTTCAATCGACTCCAAGAAAAGGATTTGATAGCAAGTGAGAAGTCCTACAGTGAGAGGAAAAAGTATTCAGTCCCCTGCTGATTTCGTATGTTTGCCCACTGACAAAGAAATGATCAGTTTATAATTTTAATGGTAGGTTTTATTTAAACAGTGCGATACAGAACAAAAATATCCAGAAAAAACGCATTTCAAAAAAGTTATAAATTGATTTGCATTTTAATGAGTGAAATAAGTATTGGACCCCTTCGCAAAACATGACTTGGGTGGCAAAACCCTTGTTGGCAATCAGAGGTCAGACATTTCTTGTAGTTGGCCACCAGGTTTGCACACATCTCAGGAGGGATTTTGTGCCACTCCTCTTTGTAGATCCTCTCCAAGTCTTTAAAGGTTTCGAGGCTGACGTTTGGTAACTCGAACCTCCACATATTGCTCCCTCCACATATTTTAACTATAGTAGTTACTATAATAACTCCCTTCACATATTTTCTATGGGTTGAAGGCCACTCCAGGACCCTAATGCGCTTCTTGAGCCAATGCTTTGTTGCCTTGGCCATGTGTTGAGTCATTGTCATGCTAGAATACCCATCTACGACCAATTTTCAATGCCCTGGCTGGGGAAAGGAGGTTCTCGCCCAAGATTTGACGGTACATGGGCTCGTCCATTGTCCCTTTGATGCAGTGAAGTTGTACTGTCCCCTTGGCAGAAAAACTCCCCCAAAGCATAATGTTTCCACCTCCTTGTTTGACGGTAGGGATGGTGTTTTTGGGATCATAGACAGCATTCCTCCTCCTCCAAACACGGCAAGTTCAGTTGATGACAAATAGCTCGATTTTGGTCTTATCTGACCACAACCCAGTTCTCCTCTAAATCATTCATATGTTCATTAGCAAGCTTCAGACGGGCCTGTACATGTGCTTTCTTGAGCAGGGGATCCCTGTGGGCACTGCAGGATTTCATTCCTTCACGGCGTAGTGTGTTACCAATTGTTTTCTTGGTAATTATGGTCCCAGCTGCCTTGAGATCATTGACAAGATTCTCCCGTGTAGTTCTGGGCTGATTCCTCACCGTTCTCATGATCACTGAAACTCCACAAGGTGAGATCTTGCATGGAACCCGAGGGAAGATTGACAGTTATTTTGTGTTTCTTCCATTTGCAATTTGTTGTCACCCTCTCACCAAGCTGCTTGGCGATGCTCTTGTAGCCCATTCCAGCCTTATGAAGGTCTACAATCTTGTCCCTGACATCCTTAGACAGCTCTTTGATCTTGGCCATGGTGGAGACATTGGAATCTAATTCTGTGGACAGGTGTCTTTTATACAGGTAACAAGCCAAGATTAGGAGAACTCCCTTTAACCCCTTCCCGACCAGCTGCCGCAGTTGTACTGCAGCAGGTTGGCTCCCCTGGGCGAACCGATGTAACGTCAGTTCACCTTTTGACCACTGGGTCAAAAGGTGGTTCAGCTGGTTCACCTTGGACGCCAGCGATCGCTCCACACAGAGACAGAACAGAGATCTGTCAATGTAAACAGACAGATCTCCGTGCTGTCAGGGGTGAGGAGAGCAATCTGTTGTTCATACTAAGTATAAACAACGATCAGTCTCTCCACCCAGTCAGTCCCCTTCCCCCCCAGTTACAACCACTCCCTAGGGAACACAGTTAACCCTTTGCCTGCCAGTGAAATTTACATAGTTGTTGGATAGCAACATGGTTTAATATCTTACTTCTGGTATTTCACTTCCTGTTTGACACAGCCAGGTAGGAATGAAACACATCAAAGCTTTGTGATCAGAAGAACAATGCCTTGGCTCAAGCCCACCTGCTGTGACATGTGCGAGTACAGTACAAGCTTCAAAGAGACCACTGCTGCAAAGATGTCTATTGAGATTTGACACAGGGCTGATAGAGACGCTGGCCCTGGGGGACAATAAAGCATGCCTCCTGGAGAATGGGCAGACATTTGAAATGATACCTCTATAAAAGGCAAATGGGGGTGGCTACGAGTGGGCGTGTATGTTTGAATGTAAGGGACATACAGGCTTTTGATCTTTCTCTTGGCTGCTGAGAAGCCCGTTGTAAGGTCATCCCTTTTGCTATCTTGGGACCTTGCTCTGACCGAGGGCTTGGGCCTATATTCCATGAGGCCCAGACCCCTTTTACATCCAGAACCCGCAGAGGAAACCATGTGTGATAAGTATCTTTGATATTTCATTGTTGTTATATGTCGTAGAGATGTGCTGTTAGTATAGTGTGTTCTGATTGTAAGCTATGTAACATTGTAATACTCTTTTAGTACTTTTATGATAGTTTCCTAATTCCTTGGGAAATAAAAATAAGATATTGTTTACTAGCAGCACCGTGTGTTTGGTTTCATAGCTAACCTGGTATTATTGTGATATTAACAATAGCATGTGCTCAGAGTTTATTAGACCAACTAATGATAGGGACTAGACAAATTAATACGCAGATATAATATTAATAATTATATCGATTCTTACAATAGTAATCAGTGCACTTTTATAGCATTGATCGCTGTAGTGTCCTAACTGTCCGCCATAATGTTGCAGTCCCGATAAAAAAAAAAAAAAAAAAAAAAAAAAAAAGATAAAAATGCCATAAATCTTTCCATTTTGTAGATGCTATAACTTTTGCGCAAACCAATCAGTATACGCTTATTTCAATTTTTATTAGCAAAAATATGTAGAATACATATTGGCCTAAACTAAGGAAAAAATTAGCTTTTTTAAAAATAAATTGGGGATATTATAGCAAAAAGTACAAAATAGTGTTTTTTTTTGTTTATAGCGCAAGAAAAATAAAACAAAATAAAAAAATAAAATACAAAAAAAACGCAGAGATGATCAAATACCACCAAAAGAAAGCTTGATTTGTGGGAAAAAAGGACATCAATCTTCTTTGGGTACGTCGCACGACTGCGCAATTGTCAGTTAAAGCGATGCAGTGCCATATTGCAAAAAATGGCCTGGTCATTGAGCACTGCTCTGAAGAAGCTTTTCACAAAGCGAAACATGTAAGCATTACGATAACATGGTATCCGTGATGAGGACACCGGGATCGCCACCTGCTCACCTGATTCCCCCCCCCTTAAACCTTTCCTGGATCTGACAACCAAACCTAGAGATTGGCTATCGCTCTAACGAATAGGGGTAACACCTCTACAGCATTACCAAGAGAAAGACTTTCCTAGTAATCGGTTTACTTATTCCGTTTCTCTTCACTACCAACGGTCTTTTTGTATCCTGCAACGACAGAGAACACAGCTCTACCACACCTGATCGGTATCCCTCTGCAGCGACTGTGACAATACCAGTGGATCACGGAGATCCCGTCTAGATGCCCGAAGCTGCGAGCAACTTTACATCAGAAGAGGCGGTGAGCTGTATCATATCTCTTTACTTGCTGTCAAGATTACCACGTATACACGGATCTTTTCTTTGCTACATAGTTTCTATAAGGGAGCTATGGAGGAAATTCACACAGCACGAGCACCTTTATAAAATCCAACAGATAATTTTTTTTTTCTTTGAGGAGAAATAGCCATGGACTCTTACATTTCCACAAGCAGAGAGCCTGATTACAACCTTTGGCACTGATCCAATGTTCATGAATATCTGTTACTATAAACTTTACCGATTTTTGGATCGATCCAGATCTACACATGGATGTGAGTGCGTGTGTGAATGAAAGGGGATACTTTTGGTTGAATCAGTGATACGATGGCCACCGCTGTCCTATTTATACATTAGGTCTTTTTAATTTGTATTGGAGATAGGGGTATTAGTTGTGTATTCTAGTGTATTCTAGTATGCAATTTTTGCTGAGCTTTTTGTATATATGGATAATTAATAAATGATTTAAAAATTATCCACCGGTTTGTCCTCCATGAAGAATTGCTGTGTGATCTCTTCACAAATGTTTTTTCCATATATACTTAATTCAGAGGACAACTATTCTGGGGGGTCCCGCCTCCTCTTTTGTTTTGTTTTCATATTCTGGTCATTGAGCAGCCAAATCTTCCGGGGCTGGAGTGGTTAAGAGTTCTATACAGGTAATGAGCTGAGATTATGAACAGACTCCTAGGAGCCAGAAATCTTGCTGATTGATACAGGATAAAAGACTTATTTCACTCATTAAAATGCAAATTTATAACTTTTTTGAAATGCGTTTTTCTGGATATTTTTGTTATTCTGTCTCTCAGAAGGGGATCAAATACTTTTTTCCCCTCACTGTATAGTGAATACAATTTTCTGTGCAACACCAAATGTGTTAAACCACTTAAAATGAAATGTGTAAAAAAAAACAAAAAACACACAACTAGTAAAGCCCATAGCTTAAAAAACAAAAAAAAAAAAGCGTTCCCCCAAGTGGCCATTTTCCAAAGTGTATAAGATAGAATGCAAGCCCAGAACAAAAAGCTGCCTCTGTTGCAAATACCACCTACAGTCTCTGTACGATACAGTAGGTTGTAGAGGCAGAAACAGGAAAACTACCTAAGCTCTGGACAATACAACAGAGGTCAAGTGCTCAGGTAAATGACACGATATATCCAGGTGAAAGGATGTAGTAAAGGCTGCTCCAACACACTCATCTGAACCGGATGAGATATAGGAGTGCATACAATACTAAGTAATCCACAGTAGTAAGTTGTCAGTCTGGCCGTAGCTTTTAATTTATGTATGTCAACTATGAATCCAATAAATCCTGTTTGATAAGCTATACCTGCACAGTTTGCTCTTCTTTCTTTCTACGCTCTTCATCTTGTAGTCGCTTTTGCTGCTTTTTAGATACTACTTCAGTGAAACCATCATTGAGGTTAGATTGAGAATCCTCAAGTGTCGTTACTTCGGGATGATCATCTATTATTACTACACCTTACGGAGAAAATAAAATAAGTTATTCTTAATATTAAAAAAAAAGGGGGGAGGTTGAAAAAGTTTTAAAAAATACAAAAAAAAAAAAAAAAGTATAAAAGTTAGCTAATTCACCTTATCTACACAAACAAAAAAAAGTTTTGGCCAGTCCTTTCAAGAAATGTACTGGTTTATAAAAAGGGTTTTTGTTTAGAAAGCATTTTTTCCTCTTTCAATAATCAACTGGTTTATTCTTATTAAAAATATGTTTTCCACAATACAATTGCAATATGTTACAAAATGCTCCATTTACAGATGGGCAAAGACAAAAGCAAAAAAGAAAAAGCAAATGGCACCGTATGGTACACGGCTAAAAACCAAAGTAGGAGTACAGACAATATGAGCGCCATAAGGTCAGGACCACACCCCCAATGAGCCATGAAGAGTAATGTGGGGGAATAGAATATAAGACTAATTGCACGTATAAACAAGTCACAGGATGCAGGAATTTTATGGGGGCATGTGCCAATAGGATCAACCATGAGTTATGAAGGATCAGATGATACAGATTTTATATGGCAATTATTGCAGATTTTATCAAATTTCCCTTGACATCCTCCATGCATGTAAATCAGTAAGGGAGACTAGCATTAATATTACTCTTCCACTCCACCAAGGTAGGGTAGGTAGATACACTTCAAAAGACTAAATGGTTTAAAGAAATTACACTTTAGCTTAAGAAAACAGTTAAGTAGGTTACATGTTTGTTCTGAAAACGACATACTTGCATAATTGTTCAGGTCAAACTGCGATAAAGCATCCACCTTCTCCTTAGGCTTTTTCACTACCAGCTTGGCCTCATCTTTCTTTTTGCCAGAAGAATCTTTCATGGTCTTTGATGATGCAGGGACACTTCCATCATCTGAATGTTGGTGATAAGCGTGATAGTGGTGGTTGTGGACAGAGCTGCTGCCTCCGGATGAATCTGTTGCCATCATGCCAGGTATCTGGTCATCTATAAGACTGATTGATGAACAGAAAAATTGTGAACTGTGCAAATGCATCACAGATACAAAACGACTGCTTTATAAACAAAGAAACAAAAACACCCCAAAACGTTTTATTCGTTTGCTTTAGCCCTCATTCACATTGGGCCAATTTGACATGTCAAATTGCATGCCAAATCGGAGCCTATTGCCGGCAACGTCCAAATCGGTGAAACAGCACCTTGCACTACTTTAAGCAACTTCGGGGGCGATTTCAATAGACATCTGTGCATGAACCCGTACAGAGGTCTTTCAAATAGCCCCCGAACTCGCACTGAAATGTGAGTTCAGCTGAACACGCACAATTTCAAACCCGCCCTCAGTGTGAACGAGGGCTTAGCCTGGTTTCACACTATTGGGGACATAGACATCGCATGGGATTCGCACTGCATTGCTGTGTCGATCACATGCGATGTCTGTGCAATGCACTGTACAGTTGTATGGCTAAAAACACACATTGGATCTGTATGAAAAGGGTGCAGGAACCTTTCTTTCCCTACACTGGAAACGGATCGCATGGGTGTTCAACACCTATGCGATTCGATTACTGTCTGAATTCACAGTATGCACTGTGACCAGATCTGGGGGGTGTCATTACCTTTGCATTGACACCCGCAGCGGGTCGCAGAGGGCAGGGTGAACTGCCTGCGAGGGAGATGTGATGCTGGAACCGGCACTGGAATCACGCTGGTTCCTGCATTGCAATAGTGTGAACCCAGCCTAAGGCTGGATTCACACCTATGCAGTTTTAGTGCTTTTTGCATTTCGCAGATTTGCACTACAGTCCATTTAACATGGTTTCCTATGGAACATGTTCTGTAGTGCAAATCTGCAAAATGCACAGGTGTGAATCCAGCCTAAAAGTGTAAGTTCAGGCAAAAACAAACTCGCTCTAAACCTGCACTCTGACACATTCTAAACCTAATCTATATAACCCTGTAAAGCAAAAACGTATGTACTTGCCTATTCTGCAGCCAGTCTGGTTACCAGTAGTGGAAGCTCTGTGCAGAAGAGGACCGACAACTGCTGTGAAATGGCTGCGAAGTGATACCAACCATAGACTTACTATGGGGCTTCCGTTGTCAGCTGCCTCTCCTGCACATGCCACACTGAAGCCGCCGCTGACAGCTGATGCTGGGACCGGATCGGCTTCAGAATAGGCAAGTATAGCGTTTTTTGCTTTACAGGGTTAGATAGATTGGGTTTAGAATGTAGCAGAGAACAGGTTTAGAGTTAGTTAGGTTTTTGCCTCAACGTACACATTAATTGAAGGTGACTGCTGGACTGTATGTTATTGGAAAATACACCCACTCATTTTGCCCCATTTTACTGAAGATTCACATCCAAAACTACATGTGTTATATAAGTAGGGAAAAGCGCAGTTGACATGGAGAAATTGGAATGTGCAGATAGACATCCAAGACGCCTATAATTGCCATGTATTCCCCTTGACTCAGAGGCAATTACAGACCCTGTGCATTCCATGCAAAATATTGGAATTTTAAGATATTTGTTAAGAAATTTGAAGTTCAGAATTGGATAAATACCCCTGTTGGCTTTTGGTACTGTAAACCGGTTTGAACTGAATCCTTTGAACTTGTCTTGCGGAGGTAATGACAACTACTCCAAGAAACAAGAGATGGTTCAGAACAGTCTGCAAAAAAAGCAGTGAGGGTGGAGAGTTTTGATTTCTATTTTGTACCCCTTTGAAACTACCAACTGAACCCACAGGTCTGAGACATCTGTGACCCAGAGAGTGGCAAAGTGTAACAGACATCCCACAACTCTGAAGAGTGAGGATGCCTCTCAATCGGGTGCTTTAGGGAAGACTTACTGGGTTTTGTGACCCAAGCTGAGATATAAAACGATAGCACTGCTGTGGCCCCAAAATTACCAAGGAGGCATACCAAGTGAAAGGTAAATATGTAGGACAACCGATCTTCGTGAAGTTAGCAGCTCCCCAAGAAACGGTCTTGGGTGAACCTAATGCACATATGAGAACAAGTGAGAGAGGGTGCCTGCATCTGAGTGTAAACCGTGTATACTGTAATGAGCACATAATCATAAATAAGCAACGCACTCACAAAATGTTTAGAAGAAATCAGCATGTCATCAGTAGGCGAGTTGTCATCTGGAAGGGTGGCAGGGGTCACCAGGCAAGCGGCCTGGCCGATGCAATCAACGGTCGGGAACCTGCCAGACAAGTACTAATGACATGCCAATTTCTCACATTCTGTGAGTGCATTACTTATTTATGATTTACTTATTACTTATTTTTATATATTTACTAATTACTTATTATACACAGTTTACACTCAGATGGAGGAGCCCTCGCTGGCTTTTTCTCATTTGTGATCCAAGTCTACCACCTTTTTAAAAAGGAAGGGCTGAACATTCGGTTTTGTAGTTGAAGCCTGGGTGATGCTGCTAGGTGTTATGAATTTTAAAGAGTTAATAGGCTTTTGAGGAATCTTCCAAGGTAGGAGGAAAACCCTCTCTCCTGTGACATTTTTGATGAATTGGTCAAGTGCCTCATCAAATAGACGTCTTCCTTGAAAAGGCATATGTGTGCAGTCCTTTTTTACAGGTAGCTTCAGCTGTCCATGCTTTAAACTACAAGGATTCTGCACATTGTAAATGCAGATTAGGGCCATTCGGGAACGGTGTTTCATGACATGTTCTAAGGCAGCCGTTTTTAATTAGGATGCCATAGCACCCAGGGGTGCCTTGGGAAAATGCTTAAAAATTGCCCCAAATTCCCCAATTATTGTCATCAAGCCTGCCAATTTGTTACACAAAGCCACAGGTTTTTATTGTGTAACATTACTATCTTGGGCACCATTCAGGCCAGCCACCGGCATCCTAACAACTGATGGTGTCCTCTGCTGATGAGGATGTCGGACTATTGCACAACATCATTGCTTGCCCTTCCTTTTCCCCTCTACATCAGCACCGGGTTCATATTAGCTGAGCAGGGAAGAGAAACTGGGGAAGAGGAGAATCACTGAAATACCAGTCATTATCAGTGTGCAAAGGTGGTGACATTTTAATACCCGCTATGATAACAAATGAAAAGGCAATACTTCACCTGACCCCCTGCCCTTTTGCCTAGAAAAGGGAACAGTTAAAACCAGTATTTATTGCCATCTGAATCTTATTTGAGAAAAATTCTCTTTACTTCCTGTCTTGATGACAACAGTTAGTGAGAAAGAATATCTCCAAAGTGAGGAAAACTCCCTCTTAGTTGTAATCAGAGAAGGTGTCCCCACTAGAAGACCTCCCCTCAGAGACAGACAGCAATAGCAGGGCTATTCACTCAAAACAAACTGCCATAGACACTTTAGGACCTTAAAATAAGATTTAGCACTTGGCTTACCCTCTTTTTCCCCTCTGCAGTGAATTGCCACTCCGCCTGTCACTCCTGGGTCCAGAATAGTGCCTGCTGGGTTTGGGAGCACCAGTATTTCCTCTACGGTTCTGACGATCCATGCCAGGTCTCTGACTGGAAAAACTTCTTTTGGCACAATCTCTTTTAGGTGGAGACTGAGCCAAGCCATCAGCAGATTTGCTAGATGCAGGGGACTGAACACTGGTGGATGTGGCAGCTTTCCGCTCATCTCTTTCTCGTCTTTCATTGAAGTCACTACTTTCTGAAGCAGTTTCCCACTCCTCGTTGGCCTGGTCAGATGAATTATGATTAGACAAGTCTGGCGTTTTGTTACCAGAGAAATCAGAGGGAAGTTCATGAACAGTACTAGAGACGGGCACTCCTTGATTAGAAGACCCAGTAACCTCAACAGGTTTCCCAGCATCTTCCCTTTCCCTTTCTTTTAATCGTCGAAATCTTGGAGGCTTATCTTGTCTTGGTGGACGTGTTGGTCTCTGCCGTCGTGGTCTGTCCCTTGAAGGATCAAATTTACGCTCAAATTTAAAAGGCGGCCTTTTGTCTCCACCTGGTAAAGTTGGGTGCTCCTGTTTGTTTTCCCCTTCATCCAGTCTTGGAGGAGGTGGTGCTCTTGATTCATGCTGTCTTGGCATCCATTGGTTATCCCTATAATTAGATCTTCGTGGTGGTGGGGGGCGTGACATACGGATGCCAGGCTCTCTTCCCCCACGCCGAAAACTTCCAGCTCCTCTGCCTCTACGGGAAGGTTCTCCTTTTGGCAAGAAACCAGGTTTTGTTCTAGAGTCATCTTCTCTAGGGAAGTGTCTTTCAGATGTTCTACCCTCTGGCCTTGGAGCTCCAGGCTCAGGTTTTAAAGCTGAAACAGATTTAGGGGCCCTTTTGATTTCAGATCGGTCATCTCTGCGAGGTTTACTTCTACTTGCACTTTCCTTATCTGATAAAGGTGTGTCACTTGCACTTTCACGGCCTTCGCTGTCAGAGTCTGTTTCAGACCCACGTTGTCTGAGCCTCTTGGGCATAACTTCAAAGTCTGAGCTTTCGCTGCGAGTTTCACTTTCATCTCTGCGCCTTACAGCTCCAGGAGGAACTTGTTCATTGCGGGGTCTAGTGTCTCTGTAATGTGGGTAGTCTCTACTTTGACCCCTGCCTCCTCTCCCCCTCCCTCCATAGGAACCCCTGTAACTTCTTCCTCTGGAGTAGTACTCTCCTCGCCCTCTTCCCCTATATCCTTGCTCAGGAAACCAGTCTCTGTCCCTGGCCTCCTTCCTATAAGCTCTTGGTGGGAGCAGAGGCTCTCTTCGATGAGGTATTGTTGGATAACTGGTCTGCGAAACCAATGGAGGCTTTGAATCTGGTTTGGGCTTATCCAAGGGAGGATCCTTGTTTTCCTTGCTAACAACCCGTACAATTTTTTCTTCCTTACTTGGCTGACTAGGTGGTGCTGGCTGAGAAACTGGTTTAGGTGTTATTTCAGATGTGCTTTCTAATGGCTTTTCTGAGTGTAAGGTAAGTAAGGTGTTCGCACTTTGTACTTTAGGAACAGTGGCAGCTTCAGGCAAATGCTTCTCTTGGTCAGTTTTACTGACTGAGTGAAGAGGACTAGATGCTGGTTTAGCTGGTGAAGGTTTTCTTTCAACTTTTTCGTGTTTCACCATTTTTTCGTGCCCAAATTTCTCCTCCTCCCTTTCTTTTCTCAATTCACGCTCCTCTTTCATGTCCCGAAGAATAGGTTTTTTGATGGGTCCTGATCTCCTTATGGGTCTATCCATACCTTCGTCTCTACTGCGAGAACCAGGTCTTGGGCCCCACCTTGTTTCAGATTTGGGTTTGAAAGGTTTTTCTGATTTTGGAAGTTCAGGTGCTTTGGAACTCTGAAAACTCTCTTTCCTTGTTTTTTCTTCCACTACTTCTTTTGTAGGTTCTGGTGGTCTAGCCGAAACTTTAGAAGTTGCTGGCACAGTGTCTGCTCTCCTTTCTTCTGGTTTCATAGCGTGTGCTGACTCGCTAGATAAACTTCTGGTCAAGACAGGTTGGATGTCAATGTGGGAAGCATCATCTAAGGGGGCCTGCTTCTCTGTTTGATCAAACCCGGAAAGTCCTGAGTCCTGTTCCTCTGCCTGCAGTAACTGAACAGGTTCTGGATGCCTTATAGGTGCACTGTGAATATCAGGCTCTCGAGATCTCGAGAAGAAGTCTGCTTTGTGTTGTGGTTCAAAAGTTATACGGTCCATTGAGTAGGTTTCAGATATTATGTCCTGATCTACAGAGTTTTCAGACCTGACAAAACAGAAAATAAAAAGTAAATAATCATTTTTAGAACTATTCCAAAATGCACATACATACACACACTTAACAGTTTGCATCAAAAATACTTATGTGAAACTTTTGAGGCTTATTTAGGAATTTGAAAAGTAATTCACAAGAAAAACATGAGATTGCATGGCTATTTAAATTCCTGCACTTAAGAGAACGTCTAAGATGATACACGATTCACAACTTGCAGACCAGCGACATAACCATACGACAGACAGGACCTCAAGTGGTTATACCGGGATGATGCGTGCAGCTGCTCTCTTGTAAAAGCAATCCTAGCGTCTAACTAGCTGCTGGGCTGCTTTTACAAGCATCTGGAGGGGACGTCCTCCAGATCCCGGCACTTTCCGCAGCTTTCTCAGGCTCTCCTATCTCACCAGGAGACTAGAGCGACCAGACGGATTGTAGATCAGAAAGCCGAACAAAGCCCAGATCAGTTCTCGGCTATGGTATCCCAAAAGCGATGACCTAACATCACTTTCAGTTTACACGGATGTCAACAGCGCCATTTTAAAAAAATCATTCCAAAAAAAAAAAAAAATATGATATTGGTGTGACTGAATGCTTTTAAGGGCAAAAGAGGGATTTTGGGCCCCAGATCTCTCCATGAAAAGTAAATGTCACATGCCTATTGCTGCCACAAGGATGTTTACATTCCTTGTGGAAGCAATAAGAGTAACAAAAAAATAAAAGTGGATGTAAACCCTCACACTTATACATAGTGAAGTGAACAGCCACAAATGATACACAGGGATGAAACAAACCTCCCTGTATAAGTATTACATCCATATCTGCTGTCTTCAGCTTTAGATACTGTTTAGAAAGTGCCCTTGGTGTTAGGATTTTTTATCTTCCTGGTTATTGTTGCAGAGAAGCCTGGGCACGCAGCCAAGACAACCGATTGGAGGAAAGGCACACACCCTTCCTCTACACATAGGTAGAGACTAGGGATAAGCCGAACACCCCCGTGTTCGGTTCATACTAGAACATGCGAACAGGCAAAAAATTTGTTTGAACACCGTTAAAGTCTATGGGACTCTAACATGAATAATCAAAAGTGCTAATTTTAAAGACTTAAATGCAAGTTATTGTCATAAAAAGTGTTTGGGGACCTGGGTCCTGCCCCAGGGGACATGGATCAATGCAAAAAAGTTTTAAAAATGGCCGTTTTTTCGGGAGCAGTGATTTTAATAATGCTTAAAGGCAAACAATAAAAGTGTAATATCCCTTTAAATTTCGTACGGGGGGGGGGGTGTGTGTCTATAGTATGCCTGTAAAGGGACGCATGTTTCCCGTGTTTAGAACAGTCTGACAGCAAAATGACATTTCAAAGGAAAAAAAAAGACATTTAAAACTACACGCGGCTATTAATGAATTGTCGGTCCCGACAATACAAATAAAAGTTCATTGATAAAAACGGCATGGGATTTCCCCACAGGGGAACCCCGAACCAAAAAAAAAAAAAAAAAAAAAAGGCGTGGGGGGTCCCCCTAAATTCCGTACCAGGTCCTTCAGGTCTGGTATGGATATTAAGGGGAACCCCAGCCAAAAAAAAAAAAAAATGGCGTGGGGTCCCCCCAAAAACCCATAGCAGACCCTTATCCGAGCACGCAACCTGGCAGGCCGCAGAAAAAGAGGGGGGACAAGAGAGCGCCCCCTCCCTCCTGAACCGTACCAGGCCACACGCCCTCAACATTGGGAGGGCCCCATGTTGATGGGGACAAGGCCCTCATACCCACAACCCTTGCCCGGTGGTTGTGGGGGTCTGCGGGCTTATTGGAATCTGGAAGCCCCCTTTAACAAGGGGACCCCCAGATCCCACCCCCCCTGTGTGAAATGGTAAGGGGGTACAAAAGTACTCCTACCATTTCACAAAAAAAACTGCCAAAAATGTTAAAAATGGCAAGAGACAGTTTTTGACAATTCCTTTATTTAAAGTCTTCTTTTCCATCTTCTTTCTTCTATGTTCCTTCGGTTTCTTCCTCCATCATCTTCTTCCTCTGGTTCTTCTTCCGATCCTCTGCTTCTTACTCCGGCGTTCTCATCCGGCATCTTCCTCCACCCCGCCCCCCATCACGGGGAATGCCACAGGGAAGTCCCGTCAACTAACTGTGCGTCAGAGGGGGGTGGGGTCACCGGGTGGCCCCGCACTCCGTTATTTAAGAAGTGTCAGAAGACGAGAAGCATCACACAGCGGGAGCCTCCCATCATGGATGCGGAGCGGCCCGTGAAAGAAGGGAAGAAGACTCCGCAGAGGAAGATGCCGGATGAGAACACCGAAGCAAGAAGCAGAGGATCGGAAGAAGAACCAGAGGAAGAAGATTCCGATAAGCCCCCTGCCCGCAGACCCCCACAGCCACCGGGCAAGGGTTGTGGGGATGAGGCCCTTGTCCCCATCAACATGGGGGACAAGGTGCTTTGGGGGGGAACCCGAAAGCACCCTCCCAATGTTGAGGGCATGTGGCCTGGTACGGTTCGGGGGGGCGCTCTCGACCCCCCCTCTTTTCCTGCGGCCTGCCAGGTTGCGTGCTCAGATAATGGTCTGGTATGGGTTATTTGGGGGGACCCCCACGCCATTTTAAAAAAAAATTTTGGCGCTGGTTTCCCCTTAAAATCCATACCAGACCTGAAGGGTCTGGTATAAATTTTGAGGGGGACCTCCACGCCATTTCTTCTTTACATTTTGGCCGGGGTTCCCCTTAATATCCATACCAGACCTGAAGGGTCTGGTATGGAATTTAGGGGGACCCCCCACACCATTTTTTTTAAATTTTGGTTCGGGGTTCCCCTGTGGGGAAATCCCATGCCGTTTTTATCAATGAACTTATGTGTATTGTCGAGACCGACAATTCATTAATAGCCGCGAGTAGTTTTAAATGACTTTTTTTCCTTTGAAATGTCATTTTGCTGTAAGACTGTTCTAAACACGGGAAACATGCGCCCCTTTACAGGCATACTATAGACACCCCCCAGGTACGAAATTTAAAGGGATATTACACTTTTATTGTTTGACTTTCAGCATTATTAAAATCACTGCTCCTGAAAAAACGGCCGTTTTTAAAACTTTTTTTACATTGATCCATGTCCCCTGGGGCAGGACCCAGGTCCCCAAACACTTTTTATGACAATAACTTGCATATAAGCCTTTAAAATTAACACTTTTGATTTCTCCCATAGACTTTTAAAAGGTGTTCCGCGGCTTTCGAATTTGCCGCGAACACCCCAAATTGTTCATGTTCGGCGAACAGCCGATGTTCGACTCGAACTCGAAGCTCATCCTTAGTAGAGACTCTCAGCTCTCTCCATTGGTATGGTCCAGAGCTCTGCTAATGTATTTATAGCAATCTCCCGCAACTCCAAACTCCAGCTGCTCTCATTATAATGTGACGAAAACTTGTCAGGCTGATAACAGAGGAACACAGCAAAAGACAGCTACTAGACACAGGGCTTTGGAGAGAGACAAAAAAAAAAAAAAACACAGCAGATCTATGTGCCCACCTCAAATTTCATGAATAGGGTTTACATTCACTTTAATGCGGTGTTCCGCCAAAAAGGAAATTGAAAGCCAGCAGCTACATATACTGCAGCTGCTGGCTTTTAACAATAGAACACTTACCTGTCCTGGAGTCCAGCGATGTCGGCACCGCAGCTGAAATTACCATCAGCTGTCGGGTGCTGCCGCCGCCATTGCGGGTAAGGGTACCCGGCAGTGTAGCCCTACGGCTTCATGCTGGGAGCCCTACTGCGCATGTGCGAGGCCCCGCTCCTCTCTCTTACTGGCTCGGCGACAGGGAGAGGAGGAGGGAGCCCTGCGGTGAGGTCATGGGCCGCGGCCCGGACTCCCAGAAGTGGGAACAGGATACCTGTCAAAGAAAGGTATCCTGTCCCTCCCTCCCTGCCCCTCCGAAAGGTGCCAATTGTGGTACCGGACGGGGAGAGGAAGCAAATGAGCAAAATTTCCACTTTTGGGTGGAACTCCGCTTTAAAGCAACAGTGTTATAATAAGAAAACTAAAAAAAAACCACAACATTTAAAGTGCCACCATGCCCCCATGCGCTCGCACAAAGGCAAACGGTGATCGTCCCACATGACACATATCACCACGAACGTCGGATCATAAGCACCAATTCTAGCACTAAACTCACTCTGTAAATCTAAAGTGGTAACCTGTAAAAGTTTTAACCACCTCTGCCACGAGCGCGTCGTGTGCGCAATTTTAAAGTGTGACATGTTTGGCATCTATTTTTTTTAACATAACATTATCTTTTAAATTCTCCGCAAAAATTGGGTTGTTTGGGTGTTTTTTTAAGCATGAACAGTCAAAAAAAAAAATTCTTTTAATCTTTATTTTATTTGTGTTTGAAAAAACACAATGCAAATACCATGTTAAAAATTGCTAAACCCACCAATTAATTTTCTAGGTACTATGCCTTAAAAAAATTATATAATGTTTGGTGGTTCTAAGTAAGGCATGGTCTGAAAGTGGTTAAACTTACACAAGCTCTGTGTACACAGGAAAACACAAACATATAACTCTACCTGTAATCTTCAGGTGCCTCAGATTCTTTTGCAGATGAAGAAACCTGTGGGGTGTCTGGGTGTGGGTAAGACTCTGCTCCCCACATCATGCGAGGTTCAGATAGAGGGACACCATGATCTCTTACAGATCGAGGCATGTGGTCATATGGTTCAGAAGCAGTTGCTGAAGCATCCATCTGTTCCCGTCTCATCATTGGCTTGGTTGGCATCATCCCTGTAAATAAAGGGGATGGTGAAATTAATTTGGGCTCGATTAGCATGCCAATATACCTGTTGCTTCCATTTTATTTCTACTGAGGATAACTAGTGTAAATATTAAGAATCACATAAGGAAGCAACAATAAATGAACAATCTTACCAGGGTGCATTGGTGGCATGTCCATTGTAGGTCTTCCAGACATCATTCTGGGATCCATGTATGGCTGCATCATCAGCCAGCGAGGATCAAAAGCCATTGAAGCTAAATGCTGAGGATGAGGTCCTATAGGCTGGTAAAGAGGCCTGTGCTGTGGGGGAGGAACAGGACTGCTAGAAGGTTGTGACTGAGCAGGCTGGGAGAGTACACCCTGTTGCTGTTGCTGCCACTGCTGCTGTTTCATCTGCTCCTAAAATGCATAAAGGACATTAAATGGTGACATCACAAAGGACGGT
Source organism: Lithobates clamitans (assembly GCA_037952925.1). NCBI lineage: Eukaryota > Metazoa > Chordata > Amphibia > Anura > Ranidae > Lithobates > Lithobates clamitans. The sequence continues at coordinate 2,977,979 of JBBGZY010000418.1, forward strand.
AGTGGAATTTTCAATACAATATAGTATGATATTAAACATGAGTGAATTAATACCTGTTGTCGCTGAAATCTGGGAGGCAAAGATTTCTGAAACTGTTTGGAGTATCCAGAAGAAACAGAAGGACGTGGTTGGGCTCCTGCATCTGAGTCATTGTCATGTGCTAACACAGGCCCTGGTACTGGGGAGGGAGCAGGTGGAAGAGCACTAACCGGAGATGGAAGTGAAGGTTGTTGGATGACAGGGAGAGGGGTTGCCAATTGCACTGGTATTGCTGGTGGGGAGTTTTCTTGGTCACTTGAAACACTGTCTTTTCTTGTAAACTGTGGTTCTTCCTCAACTATGAAAAGAAAAAGAAAAAAGGTTTACAAACACAAAAATGGTCAATGTACAAAACTTACATCACATACCGGAAATAAAATCTAGGCCTTAAAGAGAACTATACTAGAATAGAAGTCCACCAATGTCCTCTCTGTGTGAAACACGGTAAATGATTAAAACCACGAGATTATGAAACTCGGTAGACAACATTCTAATGTAAAGCAAACAGTTGGGTCTGCCAAGAGAACTTCCATATAAGCTGGAGCAACTGTAGGTTTACAATATTTCATGGTCTCTTTGTCAAAGACAGATGACTACAAAAAGTGACACTAAAAGCTCAGTTTTCATTTTTTTAAACTTACCTGCTCTGTGCAGTGGTTTTGCACAGAGCAGCCAGGATTCTCCTCTTTTCAGGTCCCCCACTGGTGCACATTTGCAGAGTTCTGTGAATGAATCAACTACCGATGTCCTTTGAGGATGTCGGCTTGTAGTTCTTAATGAACTACCACAGCGCTGTTGAGCTCTTTGGGTCATTCACCGATTCTTCCTGTCAGTGTGAAACTGCCCGTTTCTAAGATGTGCGGACAAATTACAATGACAGTCTACAAGAGTCCTGCATTGCACCCATGACCTGCTGATCGCTGGTGAAAGGCTTTCCAGGCGCATGAAAAAATTTATACCTGCAAAAAAAATAGGATTTTTATTACAGCTTACCTATAAAATCCTTTTCTTGGAGGTACATCATGGGACACAGAGCCTTACGTAATTACTTAATGGGTTGTAGGCCACCTTCAGATGTTGATACTGGTAAACCCAATCAAAGAACGTTTACTCCCAATATAACCCCTCCTCTTTCCAGGAGCACATCAGTTTTTGTAGCAAAGCAATGTACTTGTATCCATAAAAAAAGAGGGGAGAGACCTCTGTGTCCCATGATGTACTCCAAGAAAAGGATTTTACAGGTAAGCTGTAATAAAAATCCTATTTTCTTTATCGTACATCATGGGACACAGAGCCTTAAGTAATTAGTTAATGCGATGTCCCATAGCAAATCCACATGAGGGGTAGGAGAAAACCCGCAGGGTACACCCAGATTTGAGGATCTTATACTGCTGCTTGCAGCAAACTGCCCCCGAAGGCGATATCCTCATACTTCCTAACATCCACCTGATAAAATTTTGTGAATGTATGCACTGAAGACCAAGTTGCGGCCTTACAGATCTGAGCCATGGAGGCCTGATGACGCACTGCCCAAGAAGCACTAACCGACCTGGTAGAATGCACCTTAACTTGAAAACGGGAGAATCTTACCCCTTGAATCATAAGTTTGAATTATCACTTGCCGGATCCACTTAGCGACAGTGGATTTCAACGCTGCCTGTCCTTTCTTAGGACCCTCCGTCAGAATAAAGAAGACATCAGTCTTACGAATCTGAGCAGTTTTCTTTAAATAGAGATTTTCACTACTCTCACATCAAAAAAGACAATGTAGTGACTTTTTTCCCTGGAACATGGTTTTGGAAAAAAGATGGCAGGACAATATCTTCATTCAGATGAAAGCCTGAAACCACTTTTGGCAAAAAGCCTGAACGAGGGCGTAACACCACTCTGTCCTCATGAATAATCAAATATGGCTCTTTACAAGAAAGAGCAGCCAATTCTGAAACCCTCCTTGCTGAGGATATAGCAGCCAAAAATACCAACTTCCTTGTCAGAAGGACTAAGGGAATATGTTGTATTGGTTCAAATGGCTGTTTTTGTAACAGACAAAATTAAGTTTAAGTCCCAAGGGTTCAAGAGAGGTTTGACGTGAGTATTAAGCCCTGTCACCCCTTTGTATAAAGCCCCGGACTAGAGAATGAGTAGCAAGTGGTCTGAAATAAGACTGATAAAGCTGAGACTTGGCCTTTAATAGTACTTGAGGCCAATTTCATTTCTACCCCTAAATGTAGAATAGCAAGAATTCTGCCTATGATATATCTCCAAGATTGCCAACCCTTGGATTCACACCAGGAATCATAAGCCTTAAAGACTTGTTCTGGAAGCTGGCTTCCTAGCATTAATCAGGGTGAAGATAACTGACCCGGAAAGCACACGTTTCTTTAGAATGTGGGTTTCAATAGCCAAGCCGTTAAATTTAGAGACCGTAAGGAAGGATGGAATATCGGTCCCTGAGAGCAGATCTGACCGTAGTGGGAGGGACCATGGGCCCTCCACTGCCATCTTTACGATTTCTGCGTACCATGAGCTTCTGGGTCATGCTGGTGCCACCAGAATTATCGGCTTTCTTTCCAGCTTGATCCTGCAAAGTCATCGAGGCAGCAACTGAATGGGGGGAACGCATAGATCAATGAGAACTGATCCAATGGGGTCACTAACGCATCCGTTCCGCATGCAAATGGATCCCTTGGTCTGGCCACAAAGTTGACTAACTTCGTGTTGAACCTGGATGCTAGAAGATCCACGTCCGGAGCCCCCCATCTTTGACAAACAGCTCAAAATATGTCAGGGTGAAGACATGGGAATAACTGCTGGCAACTTAAGTAGTCCGCCTGCCAATTCTATTACCGGAATGAAGATTGCAGAAAGGCATGGAACATTCCTTTCTGCCCAAGTTAGAATATGGTTCACCTCTCTCTGCACTGAGAGACTTTTGGTGCCCCCTTGGTGATTGATATAGGCCACAGCTGTGGCATTGTCGGATTGAATCCTGACAGGACAATCCCATAACCTGAAAGTCCAGGCCTTTAGAGCCAGGCGTACTGCCTGAATCTCTAGGATATTGATGGGCAAGATTCTTTCGGTTCTTGACCACTGTCCCTGGACAGTTGTCTTTTCTAATACTGCTCCCCAGCCTGAGAGGCTGGCATCCGTCGTTACCATTTTCCAGATGACTGGTCTGAAGGAATAGAGCAGACAGTGGCAGATTTAGGGTGCTGGAGTGGTGTTAGTATAAGGCCTTGTTCTGGAACAAGGCAACAGAGGAATGTGAAGTTTCCCTAGGGCCTGCAGCAAAATCCCCGCTGTTTGGTCCATTCGCACCCATGTGCCTGTAATCCACTACTACTAAATCGGGATCTTTCATTGACGTACCCACAGAATGGATGCAGACTGAGGGAGTTAAGTGTGTTCGGTGTGAAGAAATTGCAATAACCCAGGTGCCTACCAAGTTCTGCGGCTGTGTCTCTAAGGTAGGCAACAGGTGAGGTGGCAAAATCACCAGGGTATGTAAACTTTTGATCAGGGTCCTTTGGGTAGTTTCTGTTGACATTAGGATTTAAAAAAGTATACACAGTTGATTGATAATAAATGGCTTCAGCCAAAAACTAACCATGGAGTGAAAGTAACGTTTTTGTGTTCATATTCTCAGAAAAATGGCCAAGAAATCAAATTCTGCCAGGGTTTGTAAACTAATGAGCACAACTGTATATTGAATATCATTTATATAGCAGCTAAACACAATATAAAAAAAAAAAAAAAAAAGTCAGAAATGGCATACCTAAATCAGATGATTTTTCTTCCAAATCAGGGACACTTCCACCCTCCTGTACAAGTTCCAGATCAGGATGGGAGACTACTTCTTCCTTTGTCTCTTCATGTTGTACAGGAGGAGTCTCTGGTCTTTCCTGTTCTATTTCTTTGATAAACTGATCATTTTCAATAGCTTGCTCCTCTTTAGGGAGAGAATCTTGAGAAGATTCTTCAGCTATAATTTTTTCCTCTGGAGCATTTTCAGCTGCGGGTTTGCCAGGAGTTGCTGTAGATGTAGTAGTAGTAGTAGTAGTAGCAGCAGCAGCAGGAGCAGGCGGTGGAGGAGGAGGAGCAAACTTCTCATTTAGGCGCTTTAGTTTTTCTGCGCATGCTGCTTTCCTCTGCTCTTCCATTCTCCTTTCTTCTTCCTCACGTCTTTTGCGGGCACGTTCTACTGCTGCAGAAACTTCTGTCTGTTGTCGACGTCTTTGTTTCCATATTTCATCCTCACTGGGACGGGACTGCAGTGGTGCTGGTCTTGATGGGGCACCTGAGCGAACTTGAGATGGGTGCTAAACAATTAAGACAGAGAATACAAATTACCCTCAATAAATGGAGTATTACATGCTGTTCACACTCAGTCACTAGGAGATTTATTTTCTGTATTCTGCCAAAAAACGGGTGGATCCTGCTGTTCTCTATCTCCACCTTCTGTCCATGTCACCACAGTAGTTGGGGATTTTGCAGAGAAGTGTTGGCAGCTCTGCACATGCTCAGTGAGTTTCTATGTTGAGCATTTCCTCCCCATCACCTCTGAGCAGCCCATGTGACTATAGTCACACATGTGGGTGTATACACAGTGGTAAATGAACGCCCACTCCAGAGGCCTAACAAGAACCTTTAGGGGCCCCGATGCAAGGAACCATGAAGGGCCCCCCAGACCTCTGGTCCCGGGGGCCCTTTCCAATTATCCTGTGGTCCTTTTCTCCCATAACGGGGTCCTCGATTATGGCCCTGCAGCAGGACCCCTTCCTGATGTCTTAGGTTGCCACCTTTTCTTCAAGGCAAACTTTAGCAGCACACAGCAAATTCTTTTTTGTAGTATACGCTAACCATATATTTTGTAAATGTAGAACAATTTTAATTGCATATATTTAATCACAAGAGTCCCCCCTTACATCAGAATCCACAGATTTCCGCTTTACATCGACTACGACGACACTGTGAAAACTGATATAAGGGAAAACTCTGGGCTGGGGACTTTGATTGAAGGAAGAATGGTGAGAACTCTGATGTAAGGGGGTCCCTGGTAACTAGAGCACCCACTTGCATCTTTTTTCCAGCATTCCCCTTTAATCAAGGTTCCCAGAGCCCCTGTTACTTCAAAGTCTGCAGAATTCCCACTTGCACTGTAAGGGCCCTTTCACACGTGCAAATCAATTGGTCCCACCCATTGTTCTGTATGGGAAGGCGTATGTAAACAGACGTGTCCATTTATACCTGCCTACATCTGATCCTATGAAAACAGACGGATGGGGATCTATTCCATTAACCAATTGATTGTATTAAAAAAAAAAAAAAAACCTATAGCAGTCCCCCTGCCTATAAGCCAAACAAGCCTAGCCTACTGGTACAGGCTAGGAATGTCATGTTCACTGACCAGGAAGTACAAAAGGCTGAAGGAAGAAAAAAAAAAGTTCCGGTGGTTCTAGGAAAGCAGTATTGTGCAGAGAATGGCTGGGACTGGTGTCTCACAGAAACAGACAGCTGGACATGCAAATGGGTCATCTGCCGATGCAGGCAGACACATGGTCAGCAAACAGCCAAAGGATCGGTCCAAGCAACAGGAAGAAATGTGGTCAATAAACAGGCCAGGGTCAGTACAGGCTGCAGGCAGAGGAATCACTGCACTGATGTGGCGATGATAAGGATCATAGTTGCTGGCTGCACTGGTCTGACGACACTGGGGACTAGGGTGGCAGCAATCAGGAACAATGCTGCCGACTTACTCTGGTCAGGTAAAACTGGGACAGGTGTGGCAACAATCAGGGATCCCCTTTGCTGGCTTAGACTGACGTGGCAACACTGCGACTGGTGTGGCGATGATCTGGGACAATATGATTGGTGCTGAGTCCGGGACACACTGCTGCCAGTCAGGGACACTGACTGGCGGCACTGGTCTGGTGACACCGAATATATACAGAGAGAGAGAGAGAGAGAGAGAGAGAGAGAGAGAGAGAGAGAGAGAGAGAGAGAGAGAGAGAGAGAGAGAGAGAGAGAGAGAGAGAGAGAGAGAGAGAGAGAGAGAGAGAGAGAGAGAGAGAGAGAGAGAGAGAGAGATAGAGAGAGAGATCTCTATCTATATATATCTCTATCTCTATCTCTATCTCTATCTCTATCTCTATCTCTATCTCTATCTCTATCTCTATCTCTATCTCTATCTCTATCTCTATATATATATAAATATATATATATATATATATATATATATATATCTCTATCTCTATATATATATATATATATCTCTCTATCTCTATATATATATATATATATATATATATATATATATATATATATATATATATATATATATATATATATATATATATATCTCTCTCTATCTCTATATATACACACATACACACATATATATATATATATATATATGTATTATATATATATATATATATATATATATATATATATATATATATATATATATATATACACACACACACACACATATACCTCTATATATATATATATATATATATATATATATATATATATATATATATATACACACACACCTCTCTATATATATATATATATATATATATATATATATATATATATATATATATATATATATATATATATATATATATATATATACACACATACACACATACACACACACATATACCTCTATATATATACACACCTCTATATATATATATATATATAATCTATATCTATATATATATATATATATATATCTATATATATCTATATATATATCTAGAGAGAGAGAAAAATAGAGAGATATAATCTATAAAAAACAGTTCTCAGCTGCAATCAGCTATCACATGGTGAATGTAGGTGGTGCTTGGCCCTGTACCATGTGATCACTGTGACCAATCCAAGACGTTCAACGGCTTTATGAATGCAGCCATGTTTACTACTGGACATGTGTTCGTTGTAATTGGTCACAACAACCACATGGTACCAGGACAGAGCACAGTAGCCGGATCGGTGATCCGCTGTGTCTGGTGGACAGTAAAATTTGGGGAGGACAAATATGCAGTCATGTATGCACAATGTCTGTGTTGCAGGTATCTAAAATTAGGGCAAGCAGCGTATCCATACATCTGCATTACAATCATTGGGCTACAGTGACCAACACATTCTGCAGAAATGGCTTTAAGCAGATACCTGTTGGGGAGCAGTTTTGGCTTGCATTAGAGGTGGGATGCCCTTATCAAGAGTCAAAAGCGAGGGAGGCATCTGGCGCCGATCCTACGGAAACCAAAACAAAATGAATTAAAATGTGTGCCAGCAGAACCATAAGATACAATATTCAGTGACATTCTGTTCTTGTTCAATATTTTTAATGAGAAAAAAAAAAAAGAGATCATCATCACTGTCATAGTTGCTACAAGTGCAATACAAAGTAGGGTCTGCACCACTTAAAGTCAATTTTACAGCAATATGAAAATAAAATAAAAGGCAAGCAAAAATCAAGTAGCATACTCTTAAGGAAAAGGAAAGAAAGATGAGGAAAACCTGACATCTGTTCATCTAAACAGTGGTCTTAAAGATTAACCAAAAAGGCAAGACTTTTTTTCCCCATCTTGGATAGAGTAAGTGAGGGTTATAACCAGGTTTTTTTGTTTAGTCACCTGTGTCCCATTGGGGAGATTTATCTTCACTTCCTGTCCCATAGCAAACACAGTAAGTGAGGGAATCCTTGGTTGTCACCAGAACTAATGTCTACATTGGAACATTTACCCTTTATTACCGTTCTGAGGACAACCCAAAACTTGGGATTTTCTTCAACTTCAAAATTTAAATAAATAAATTTAAATAATGGTAAACATGACAAGTAGAGAGAATTAATTTGTCTACTGGGGGCACAGACAGCAGTAAAGGTCTGACAGGTGTTTGAATCCCTCTCCACTCCACATAAAACTAAAAAGGTTTTGTGTTTAGTCTTAAATGTGGGATAACTAGGTCTACAAAACATTATCCAAAAATATAGGTCATGGACTAAATCTATAAACCTAGTTATAACAGTTCATTTAATTGATTTTGAATTTTCAGGATTTTGAAGTCACAAGTAGCATAGCCTTTTTGCAGCCAACCTGTTTAGAGCTATACTTTAAACAAAGCTAACCTGTGAGTCAACTGGTGGACCTTTGCCAAGAAGAGATTTCGGTCCTGGTCCTGGGGCAGGAGCTTGAGGAGTGATGGATGGACATTCTTCAGAGTCTTTGTGAACTTCTAAACTTTCACTGGGCTTTCCTTGAACCTGCTCAACTTTAGCAATCCGATCATCCCTAAATAAAATGACGAGGGAATTAATTCATAAAAAAAATAACCAACAATTAACAGAAATTGCTTAACGTGCGTGCTTAAACCAGGAGCGCTAAACATCCTGACAGTTTTATAGCTCTCAGGAAACATCTCTGCACTGAGTTACGGGGTCATTATTAGAGGTTTCCACTTCAGGTTGGATTTTGCATTTTTAAAATAAACAAAATGGGCTGAAACATGTAAAGGTGGATGGGGGCACAATTTTTCAAGCTGACTAACAACGTTTGCAAAATTAAACTTTTGGAGATACAATAAAACACACAAGAAACCAGGGGCCAACTCATCCCACCACAATTCATATTTAGCCAAGCATCATATTTTGGGTAACCTGACTCTTTAAATAAAAAGCAGAAAAAAAAAAAAAAGACCACAATTTATTAGTGCGGCAGATTGACCACTGTTATGCTTATACTCTACCTTATGATCTTCATGCTGATCACCAGATCTGGCCAATGGTGAGCATCTTGACTGTGGAAGTAAAAGGCTGTGATCCCCACTGACCATTAAAGCGATATTCAGCATTTAAAAATTACCTTTCCCATTTTAGACTTACTGGCAAGACCAACGGCTATTTTTCTGTATTTGGACTGAAATTAGAAATTGAATGCAGCCACCACATCCAAGGACTTGTAAGCTATGACAGATTACATTTTGCTTTTGGGTTTAGGAGATCCAATAAAAAAGGGAATACAAATCAAGATTATGTTTGAAATATCCAAAAAGTTATTAATGCAACCCAATCATCGAGTAAACTACAACCAGTGAGGAAGCACAAAAAATAACCCCCCCCCCATATTTAATAATTAACTGAAATAACTAAGAATGTACAAGACAAGTGCAGCCCATTTCTGCTCGTTAATCTGCCATTTGCACAACCTAAAGGCTTCTCTGCGGAAGTCACGTATGTTAGTGAATCGTGTGAGATAGTATGTTTGCACATACACATGGTTGATGAACACCAACAATGTATTGTTGTGAAAGATCAGGAGCAGAATAGATGGCTCTAGTGAGGATTTTGAAAAGGTTTAATCAAAGCTGAACTCAAGATGGCTATAAAAACATTAATGGAGCTCTAGATTCACCAATACAAGCTTAAATGTATGTTATAAAGTAAATAGTTAACTTTGTCTTGGGACTGGCCTCCTGCAGTCCCTGCACAGCAGAGCTCAGGACTAAGTTGGAACTATAACTTTAACTGCAGCCAGAAATAAATCAGGCCCCCTGCCCTACCTGACTCAGATTCTCAAAACTGAATCTGAATGACAGAGATACAAATCTGCTGGCAGGCTCGTTGATAGGTTTTTCAGCTATATGTTTAACCTTTTTCCTGGAGAAATGTTACAATTAAAGTGATTAAAGTGATTGGAAAGTCTTTTTTTTTTTAATCAAAATAACAGGCTTATACTTACCAATACTATTGCACAGAGCTGCCCCTAACTCTTCCTCTACTGGGGACCCCCTGTTGACGCCATCTGTTCCTCCTCTTGTGTCTGCCCCCATAGCAAGCCACTTGCTATGGGGGCAGACGTGCAGGCTTGTTACTAAGCCAGGCTGTATGTGTCCTTAGAGACACAGTGCAGATTGGCCCCACCTCTCGCTCTCTGCTCAATAGATTTGAGTGACAGCAGCGGAAGCCAATGGCTCTCACTGATCTCAGTAAAACCTGAGACCAGAAAGGCAGAAGAGCTGCAGCTGGGCACAGTGCTGGATCAATACAAGTCAGGTCAGTGTTGTGGGGATGGGGAGTGGGGAGGGTGAACACAGAGGAAGTTTTTTTTTTTTTTTTTTTATATCTTAATGCAGAGAATGCATTAATGGTAAAAAAACCAAAAACTTTATAGACTTCAGAACCACTTTAATTCATCTAAAGAGAACCAAGTGAAAACCTTAATAATGACTAAACACTGGATGAATCCAGTTTCACCTAGCCTTAAAGCGAAGGGCCACCCTGGAAAAAAAATGCCACCAAAATTCCTAAAAAAAAAAAAAAATTTATACTTACCTAAACCCTTGTTGCTAGGCAGTCTTCCTAATCTGCCTCTTCCTATTCCGCGGCGTGTTCTTCTCCTCGATGAGGAGCCCTGTTGTCTTCTGGCAACTGTGTGTGTTCCCAGAACACCACAGGGCCATTCACAGATCGCTGCACCGCTCGCGCGTGCGCAGTAGGAAACTGGCAGTGAAGCCATAATGCTCCACTGCCTGTTTCCCTTACCTAGGATGGCGATGCCGGGACCCGAGGGACAGCTCGGCCTCGGGCAGCCGACATCGCGGTCACCCAGGACAGATAAGTCTACTTATTTAAAGTCGGCAGCTACAGTGTTTGTAGCTGCTGACTTTAATTTTTTTTTTTAGCTGGCCGGAATCCCGCTTTAAAGTATAACTAAAAGGCAAAACTATTTTTTTTTTTCTTTTAAGTTTTGGACAGAGTGGAGAGGAATTAGAACACATTATGTTTTTATTGCCATCTGTAACCGTTAGGCAGATTTTCCCTCACCATTTGCCCCTGTTTACCATTATCACTGAAAGTGAAAGTAAAAGAAAATCCCAAATTTTGGGCTGTCCCCAGAAAAGTCAGAGAGGAAATCTTCCAATAGGGAAGCTAGTTCTGATCACCCAAGAAATTCCCTTTATTTACAGGGATTTTCTCTTTTACCTCCTCTTTTGGATATGGGACAGGAGGAGAAGGTAATTCTCCCCAATGGGTCACAGAAGAATACCACCGACAAGTGTTTTAACCCTCCCTTACTCTGTTCACATAGAAGAAATTTTTTTTTTTTTTTAAAAGAAAGGTTTGCCTATAGTTTTACTTTCAGTTTACAGAAATAAATATAATATATATATATATATAATTTTCTTTGCAAACCATAATTGATGAAATGGAGTACAAATAAAAATACATAAGGTCAAAAAGACAGCAACGTGAATGCTTCTCGTTATGAGGCTTTATTCAAGCACTACAGCAGTTGCGACATCATAAAATGCTAACGCATTTTGGCCGAAGCCTTACTCTTAGCATGCTATGAGTTGCCAGCTCTTTGACCTTATGGATTTGTACTGGACATGACAGCCTGAGCACCGACAATCAGCTCATATCTCACTCATAACACTGCAGTAGAGCTTGGATGAGTTTGCTCTGTATCCAGAAATAAAAATATCCAGTGGCAGAACAGTATGTGTGTGTACTTATGTAGGTTTTGCAGATAGGGAAATATGATTGAATGCTTCAAACAGGTCTGAAGCTAATGTGTTAGGTTACTTCCACACTGGGGCCGTCCAAGCGTTAGCGCCACTCGTTTAGAAGGGGTTAAAGGTGTCCGTATTGCAGCGCTTCGGAAAGGGCTTTACAGGCGCTTCGGAAACTATGCCCATTCATGTCAAAGGGCAGTGCGTTTTGGGAGCACTGTATACAGTGCTCCCACACCGCCCCAAAGTTGCTGCTTGCAGGACTTTTTCTAATGTCCCGCAAGCGCACCGGCCCAGTGTGAAAGCACTTGGGGTTTCACATTTGGGCAGCATTGGAGGCAGTTTTCAGGTGCTATAATGCCTGACTGCCAGTGTGAAAGGAGTCATAGTATTATATTTTTCAGGCTGCAAAAAAGTAAATACAACGTGGATCCCATTGAACGTAAATGGAAAGTTTGAGGATTCCTCAAGCATTACCAGGTCATAATCACATGATAAATCTCCTGTAAAGTTTCCAAACTTAAAGCGGAGGTTCACACAAAAATTGAAGCTCTGCTTTTCGGAACTCTCCCCCCCTCCGATGTCACATTTGGCACCTTTCAGGGGGGTGCAGATACCTGTCCAAGACAGGTATTTGCACCCACTTCCGGCATAGACTTCCACAGGAGTCTATGCTTCTTCCCGTCCCCACCGCGCTGTCTGCTGGGACACACACGTGTCAGGAAGCGCAGCGTGACTCGCGCATGCGCAGTAGGGAACCAGGAAATGAAGCTGCAGCCCTTCACTTCCTGATTACCTTACAGAGAATGGCGGCGGCAGCACCCGAGGACCGAGGGACGATTCGGTCTCGGGTGCCAACATCGCTGGACCCTGGGACAGGCGAGTGTCCTTATTTTAAAAGTCAGCATCTGCAGTATTTGTAGCTGCTGACTTAAATTAATTTTTTTTCGCGGAACTTTAAAGGCAAAACGTAATCATTTTGGATAGCGTGCAAATAGGTTAGATCCGTTTTTTCTTTTGCCGTCTGTGCCCCTAATTCGCGCTATTTGTCCTGTTTACCATTATCAATGAAAAAAAAAAAAAAGGGGGGGGGGGGGGGTTTGCCTATAGTTCTACTTTACCATAACCAGTTCAATAAACTAGAATGCAAGCATGCAGTGTAACCCTCCTCTCATGCTTGGCTAGGGCCACAAATCTTAAGTCAGGAAACTTTAACCCTCCGCTAGCCAAACCTTTCCTGCAATACCCCATTGGTCATTGAAGGGGCGGAGGCAGGTCAGCTCATTACTCTTCTTTCCAAAGTTGAGATTTGCAAATCATAACCACCAAGGATGTGGGGTTCTCATTATGGTCAGTTTAGGCAGTTTCCTGTGAGCATGTGTGTACTTTAAGGTCTTCACAATTTTATACTATCATGAGTAAACTGTCATACAAAACGGAAGATCTTCCCTTTATGCCTTTCACCCCATGTAGGGAAAAAAATAACCGTCAGATGCAGGCAATAGGAGTATCAGTGTTCTTAAAATATTTTTGACTCCTGCTTTGGTCACCAATTTCATGTTTTAGGTGTATTGGAACTGTGCATCTTAAAGCTGTAAAATAGTAATGCATGTAAAATGCACAACACATTTACAGACGCAGGTGAACACTGCCTCAATTCTACAGCATAGTAATGTTGCCCTTTTCTGCTTCTCCTTCAAGGCAAGTCTGTAGATCAGATTCAAATGACTGAGGCTGAGCAGTTTTCAAAGCAAACTTGTACTCCAAACTGCATGAATAAAAGCTAAAGGTTCTCTTAGCGCATTTTTTTTTTTTTTTTTTTACAGAAGAGCCGCCTGATGGCCCTACGTGAAGAGCGCTTCCACTTTGCTATGCAGACTTGACTTCACTTGGGGCCCAAGACCAGCTCGCCAACAAGTAAAGCCCCAGCCTGGAAGAACCAGTGAAAAAAGTTCCTGTCTTGTTGACCAATAGCACGCTCATTGGACAAGGCCCACTAGGGGTGCACCTTAGAGCCGCAGGCGTGTACGGCTTAGACAGAAGTTAAACCTACATAGCAAAGTGAAAGTCATCTCAAACTGGTTATACAGGAGTTTTCAGAAGAGTTGACAGCAGGTGTGCTTCCCTTCTCTTAGGCCGCACCTTTAGCTTCATCAGAGGGAAGTACATGTTGGCATTAAACAAGAAAATGAATCCCATTTTAAAAAATATATATGGATTAAAAACAGAATATGAAAAACACAAAAAAAAAACAAAAAAAAAAAAACAGTTCCAATCTCAGCCATTTCTTACTACGGGTCAGAAAATGAAGAAACATACTGGACTCAATTCGTAAACCTTTTACACAAAGGAAAGAACCTCTATTTTAGCCATGCGAGTATTATTTTCAATATCATGATTCAACGGGAAATAACTCACTTCTTTTAAAGTGGAACAGAAAGCAAAGTCCTGCTAGGTCACTTCAGACTGGCCCCTTTTGCAGGTATAGCCATGTAAAACATTAAAAATAAGTGGCTATGCTGTTTAACCACTTGCTGCCTGCTCACTGTCAAATGGAGTAGCAGTGCCGCTCTCACTCTGGGAGGACATCATATGACGGCGCCCCAGAACGGCCGCTCTCGCAATGTGTTTCTAGGACATGGCGCGACCACAATCTCTGTAAAGAGCCGAAGACGCAGCTCTTTAACCATGTGATTGGGTGTGCCCAATCACAGCCAGTCACATGAAAATGTGGAAGTGCCAGTAACTGGCTCTCCTCGCCTCACAGTGCGTGGCGAGGGGAGCCGATCAGCGGTATCTCCTCGCAGGGGAGACCAGGGCAGGGAACCAGTCCACTAATAATCAGTGCCCTGATTACAGTAAAGCCCAGCAGTGCCCATCAGTGATGCCAGTCAGTGCGGCCTTCTAGTGCCTCCTATCGGTGCGGCCTTCTAGTGCCTCCTATCGGTGCGGCCTTCTAGTGCCTCCTATCGGTGCGGCCTTCTAGTGCCTCCTATCGGTGCGGCCTTCTAGTGCCTCCTATCGGTGCGGCCTTCTAGTGCCTCCTATCGGTGCGGCCTTCTAGTGCCTCCTATCGATGCGGCCTTCTAGTGCCTCCTATCGGTGCGGCCTTTTAGTGCCTCCCATCGGTTCGGCCTTTTAGTGCCTCCCATCGGTTCGGCCTTTTAGTGCCTCCCATCAGTGCGGCCTTTTAGTGCCTGCCATCAGTGCGGCATATTCGTGCCTCCCATCAGTGCGGCCTTTTAGTGCCTGCCATCAGTGCGGCATATTCGTGCCTCCCATCAGTGCGGCCTTTTAGTGCCTGCCATCAGTGCGGCCTTTTAGTGCCTGCCATCAGTGCGGCATATTCGTGCCTTACACCAGTCAGTGCTGCCTTTTAGTGCCCAGGAGGGCAACATATTCGTGCCTCCTATCAGTGCGGCACATTCGTGCCTTACGCCAGTCAGTGCTGTCTTTTGGGGCATATCAGTGCCTTACACCAGTCAGTGCTGCCTTTTAGTGCCCACGAGTGTGGCATATTCGTGCCTATCATTGCAGCATATTAGTGCCTTACGTCAGTCAGTGCTGCCTTACGCCCACCAGTGCGGCATATTCGTGCCTCCCACCAGTGCGGCATATTAGGGCCCAGCGGAGATTAAATACCACCAAAAGAAAGCTCTATTTGTGTGAAGAAAAGGATTAAAAATTCATTCAGGTACAGTGTTGCATGGCTGCGCAATTGTCAAAGTGTGAGAGCGCTGAAAGCTGAAAAAAAACAGCCTGGGCAGGAAGGGGGTGAAAGTGCCCTGTATTGAAGATGTTAAAATCCACTAACACTGGGGGTTATTTACTTAAAAACGTAAATCCACTGTACACTGCAAGTGCACTTAGAAGTGCAGTAGCTGTAGATCTGAGGGGGACAAGCAAGGACAGTAAAAAAAACGCATTTTTGCTTGTACATGATTGGAGGATAGAAATCAGTGGATTCAGATGTTCAGCGACTGCACTTCCAAGTGCACTTGCAGTGCACAGTGAATTTGCCTTAGTAAATCGACCCCACTGTCTCACCCTGCTCTGCACTCAGTTGCTCTCCATTTTTAAAGGGACTGTGCCAAGTTTGTAGAAGCCGATCTGCTAGCAGCATAAAGATTTACTGCTTTTCAGGGGCTCAGGACTTCAGCAAAAAAAAAAAAAAACCAGGAGCAATGCTGGAGGCAATTTACAGCTCATACTAATTTTAGTAGCAGAATTATTAATGTAGACTGTATGTTCCTTGCTAAAAAAATATTATTTTCATTAAGTTGTTATGGGTAAAGTTCTACTTTAAATATGTAACCTCAACCTCATGTGTTGGGTTTGTGAACTGAGCCCATTAACTTCACTAAACGGTGGTTAAACCCGTAGTGGTGTTAAAACAACTCAACTCATGTTTTATTGCAAATAAACAAACAGAATACTTAGTTGAAAAGTAAACAAACAATATTTTAATGGATGCTCAAAAAAAGGTATAATACAGTGTAAAACAATCTGATACTACAAGGTACTACATGTAACTACAAATACAATACATAATACAGCTTTAAAAAGATCAAGTCGACTAAATAAATGATCTACATATAAACATTAAATAGCTCTGATAGATTACCAGCTTTCCGATTTCTCTTTCTGGTTTGGGGACTGCTCGTCATCATCACTGAAGTTTAGCTGCTCTGAGTAATCGACCTCACTTTGAGCTCCTACATAGGAAGATATTAAAAGGCAACAATTGACATCTCTTAAAAAAAAAAAAGAAAAAAAAAAAAAAAAAAAAGTTCAACTTGGGAAAGAAAACCGAGTTGCTAAGTAAATGGCTTCAATCCTGAGTCTGTTCTAGTAGTGCAGACATGGAGCATTGTTAGGAAGTATCTAGAGGGGTTAGGTGACCAAAACATGTAAACAGATTTGCCCCAAGCTACGAATCGAGAGCCCTGCTAAGTCTCACTCAAATCTGAAAACTTCAGATTTGAAGTTTTGTCTTTCAAATTCTTAAAGCTGTAAGGGAAAAAAATTTAAACCTTCAGATCTTTAGAGAAATTCAGATATTTAGACTTGTGTACGTTTGATTTTCACCATTTCGCAAAAAGGCGCTATTTAAAAGTTACAAATATTTGTTATTTATTAACTCAATACGAGTTAAGCAATTTAATTTAGTAGAAATTTTGTAAAATTTGCTGTGTTTTTATCTGCCAATAATGATTTTAGTGTATTTTTAGCAAAAATATTGTTTTGTGCAACATTTTTGTAAATATCGCGGGGCCTTAAAAATCAGTAGCACCTTTTTATTCTACTGGTCCTGTGCTTTTAGAAAATTTATGGTTTGGGAGGTATTTTACAAACTAACAGCTATAAGTGAACAATAAAAAGGCAAATGGAAAAAAAGCAAAAATGGTCTGGCCACCTGAGGTTAAAGGGCAAGTTCACCTTTAGACCCCTTTCACACTGGCTTTAGCGCCAAAATTCGTGCCTGAAAAATTACTCATCTGCACCAGTGTGAAAGCCCAAGTGCTTTCACACTGGGGCGCTGCGCTGGCAGGACGTCAAAAAAAGTCCTGCAAGCAGCTTCTTTGGGGCACTTAAGGAGCGGTGTATATACTGCTCCTAAAGCGCCCCTGCTCATTGAAATCAATGCAACGTGCAGCGGCGCATTGCAGGCGCTATTATTATACAGGATTTAAAGAGCGGCAACAGTTTACATAGCGCTTTACGAGAGTAGACAGTGCAAATACACTTTAATACAGTATAAGTCCTGCTCCTTAGAGCTTACAATCTAAAAACTCTTTATTCGACCGCTAGTGGGGGGGGTTAAAAGCGCCTTGCGTTAGCGCCCGAAAAAGCACCACCAAAACTAGCGGCGCTTTACTGCCCCTGCGCTGTGTGAAAAAGGTTTTAGGCTACTTTCACACTGAGTCGCTTTATAGGCGTTAATGCACTAAAATTAGCACCTGCAATGCGCCTCTGTCACTGTCACTCGGTGGTGCACTTGCGGGTTAAAAAAAAAAAAAAAAAAAAGTCCTGCAAGTAGCATCTTTGAGGCGTTTTAGGAGCGGTGCATACACTGTTCCTAAAGTGCCCATGCATTGCTTAGCGGGCGCCATTAACACTTTAGCCCACTAGCGACCAAAAAGCACTGCTTTACCGCCGATGCCCCCGCGCCTCACTTCTGAAAGTGGCCTTACAGAAAAATTTGTAAGGTGAACTTACACAGGATATCCCCCCGATATCCCGCTATGATCCCTGGTACAGCTGCGTCACCGGTCCGGGGCTTAGAAATCCCATGCAGCTTAATCTCCCAAAACGTACCCAGTCAGGGAGGTACATTTAGGAGACTTCTAATTGGTCGGAGCCAAACAATCAGAACCCACGTAACCCGTCCTGTCAGCGGGGGAGAAAAGAAGAGAAAGCCAAGGGGATCTCTAAGTCCCAGACCAGTGGCGCGGCTATACCAGGGCTCATAGCGAGATATCACCACGCTGCGGGACGGGAGACGGGAGACACTTCTGTCAAAAGTGGAGCACAGGGCCTGGCAGCTAAAGGGTTAATATCACAGTGTGGACACACATGAGTACAGGTGCATCCCAAAAAATTAGATCAAAAAGTTATTTCAGTGATTCAATTCAAAAAGTGAAACTCATATTATATAGATTCATTACACAGAGTGATATATTTCAAGCATTTCTTTTTTAATTTTGAGGATTATGGCTCACAGCTAGTGAAAATTCAGTATCTCAGAAAATTAGATCACGTAAGACCAATTTAAAAAAAAAAAAAAAAAAAGTTTATTACAGAAATTTTGGCTTACTGAAAAATATGTCCATGTACAGTATTGTATAGTTTGCACTCAATACTTGGTCGGGGCTCCTTTAGCATGAATTACTCCATCAATGCAGTGTGGTATGGAGGCGATCAGCCAGTGGCACTGCTGAGGTGTTATGGAAGCCCAGGTTGCTTTGATAGTGACCTTTAGCTCGTCTGCATTGTTGTGTCTGGTGTCTCATCATCCTCTGACAATAACTCACAGATTCTCTATGGGGTTTAGGTCAGACGAGTTTGCTGGCCAAACAAGCACAGCGATACCCTGTTCATTTAACCAGGTATTGGTACTTTTGGCAGTGGGGGGGGCGGGGGCAGGTGCCAAGTCCCAATGGAAAATGAAATCAGCATCTCCAGAAAGCTGGTTAGCAGAGGGAAACATGAGGTGCTCTAGAATTTCCTGGTGGAGGGCTGTGCTGACTTTGGACTTGATAAAACACAGTGGATCAACACCGGCAGATGACATGGCTCCCCAAATCATCACTGACTGTGGAAACTCCACACTGGACCTCATGCAACTTGGATTCTGTGCCTCTCCACTCTTCCACCAGACTCTGGGACCTTGATATCCAAATGAAATGCAAAATTTACTTTCATTCGAGTCCAAGAGGACTTTGGACTACTGAGCAACAGTCCAGTCCTTTTTCCCCTTAGCCCAGGTAAGACGCTTCCAACGTCATCTCTGGTTCAGGAGTGGCTTGACACAAGGAACGCGACAGTTGTAGCCAATGACCTGGATACATCTGTGTGTGGTGGCTCTTGAAATACTAACATCAGTCGTAGTCCACTCCTTGTGAATCTCCCCCAAATTCTTGAATGGCCTTTGCTTTTGCGGTAAATCCCTGTTGCTTGTGCACCTTTTTCTATCACACTTTTTCCATCCCCTCAAATTTCCATTAATATTCTTGAATACAGCACTCTGAACAGCCAGCTTCTTTACCAATGACCTTTTGTGATATACCCTCTTTGTGAAGGGTGT
Source organism: Lithobates clamitans (assembly GCA_037952925.1). NCBI lineage: Eukaryota > Metazoa > Chordata > Amphibia > Anura > Ranidae > Lithobates > Lithobates clamitans. The sequence goes on from JBBGZY010000418.1 coordinate 2,997,354, forward strand.
CAATGACTGTCTTCTGTGAAACTGTCAAGTCAGCAGCCTTCCCCACAATTGTGTAACCTACTGAACCATTTAAAGGCTCGGAAAACCTTTACAGGTGTTTTGAGTTAATTAACTGATTAGAGTGAGACACTGAGTCTACAATATTGAAATTTTTCACAATATTCTAATTTTCTGAGATACTAAAATTTGGGTTTTCACTAGCTGCAAGCCATAATCATCAAAATGAAAAGAAAGAAATGCTTGAAATATATCACTCTGTGTGAAATGAATGTATTATATGAGTTTTACTTTTTGAATTGAATTCTTGAAATAAATTAACTTTTTGAAGAGATTTAAAAAATTTTGGAGCTGTACCTGAATATCTCCATCTCTGTTTTTATTTGAATGTATGTGTATTTTTGTAAGATTTATCACTACAGAGCTGTATTTAATAGTGATATCACCTTTATTGATTTAATCACACCCATACAGGCCTTCTGACTTGGTAGGTCATGACACCATGTCCATACCATTAGACATTTTCTGGATTTCTGCATGAACAGCCCTTACAATATGAACAGATCTTTTGGCAAATTACAGCTAGACAGTGTTAAATTGGAACTCGTGCAGGCAACCTGCTAAATACACAGTTCAAATACATGTACATTTACTGTTTAACTGCTTCCTAGGTGCGCCAACCGCACATTTACTGAGGCAGGGCGGCCTGGCTGCGCAAAAAACAGTGTACCTGTACATTGTCTTCTTCTGGGTCTGGGGTCTGGCTTCCGCTGTGATTGGTCACAGCGAGAGCCAATCAGCAGTCCGTCTGGACCTGCCCATCGTTGACAGGAGAGGCAGAATGGCGGTCTGCCTATGTAAACAAGGTAGACCGCTGTTCTGTCAGAGAAAAGTAGAGATCTGTGCAATCAGAAACACAGATCTGTTTTCCTACAGTTAAGCCACCCTCCCACAGAAATCACTACCTAAGAGCACACTTAACCCTTTGATCCCCCCGATGTTGACCCCTTCCCTGCCAGTGTCAGTACAGTGGAGTGCACTGATCACTGCATTAGTGTCACTGGTCCCCAAAGTGTCACTTTGTGTCCAATTTTTCCGCCACAATCACGCTCATTACTAGTCAAAATAAAAATGCCATAAAAATAACCCATAGATTGTAGACACGATAACTTTTGCGCAAACCAATTAATATACGCTTATTGGGGATTTTTTTTTTTTTTTTTTATACCAAAAAACCATGTACCAGAAAACATATTAGCCCAAATTGATGAAATTTGATTTAATTTTATTTGAGAGGTTTTATAGCAGAAAGTAAAAAATAGTTTTTTACTATTTGCTTAAATAGAAGGTTTTGGGTGCCAGCAACTTTAGAAGCAAGGGCAAGTGGTGGGTTTATTTTAAAACCAGAAACCAAAAGTAGCATCAGTTCAATAATCATTCTAGCCAAGGACAGAAAGGGTCATTATGCCTTTCTATTTTTTTTTTTTTAGATCAAACTGACTGAGCCCCTTTTTGCCCATCTGAAGCAGAGCATACTGAAACAAAAAACTTGATCCATATAGGAATTTAAAGTTTAGAATTTACAATTATATAAAACTTACGTCACTCGGTTAACTCGAACTGAGGTAAGCACACACAGCAAAGATGTAGAGCTGACGTTTAAGCCTGCAGTTAGTTGCAATTTTGATTTAACTGATTGTCTCAAATCTTTGTCTTATTTGGCAAAGGTGGTTACATGGGCACAAGAGGAAAGTGTGTATGTGTACAAGGTAACACTTACCTGCCCAGCCTTCATCTGCCTCAGTGTCTAGGTTATCCAGCTCTTTAAGCTCTGTAGCACTAATGATTGAAGGACGTTCAACACCCTCAGCAGCCCAAGATTGTGGCGGTCGTCTTCTGTTTAGGTAGATCAATGAAAAAATAAACAAATTAGAGACAATCTTCTATGTTACAATCCCATTGTACTATTCAGCATTTGGTTTCAACGTACAGAAACTTCAGCATGCAAGGTTGACCGATACAATCCAACCATAAATGTTGGAACAAAAATGCAACAGGGACTGGAGTTATTTTCTACAAGGAGTAAGCAGTTTTGAAATGTGTTTGCAGCAATTATAGAGTTCTCAAACACAATTGTTTCTCTTGCTCTCATGGGCAAGAAGCCGATTCCAACCCGATTTGGAAAATTCTGAGGATATTATATGAAATGTTGGAAAAAAAAAAAAACCACACACAAAAGAATTACAATAAAATTATGGGGTCAATATTGTTACTATATAAATATATTAACAAAAAAATTACCTATTAGAAGATTCCGGTGCTGAAGGATAGCGTGTGGGACCTTGCATTGGAGGAAATGGAAGGCGTGGATACGAAGGAAACATCTAAAATGGATGCAATTCAATTAAAAGATACACATCAGTCAAGTATAGATTTCCAATATTCCTAAAGAATCCTAAAACACATTTAAAACAAATCACAGCCAGCCATTCTATTGAGTGTACAAAATGAAAATCTCAAACTGATCTCAAAACTGAAGGAAAAAAAATAAAATAAAAATTAATGATACACACACACACACACACATTCATTTATTACACATACATACACACTGCTTACATTTCCAGCAAATGAAGGCATCATGCCTCTGTGCTGAGGAGGTAGGCCAGGTTGCTGTCCATTCAGTTTGAGTTGTGAGGCTGGCCCTTTGCTCTGGTCGATAGAGTTGGGTAATGCAGGGGTAGAGGATCCATCTTCTCCAACTGATGCAACATTTTCTTGGTCAGCAGGGGCAACAGGCGTACCAAGATTCCTTCCTCCACCTTCCCGCCAACTAGCCACATCAGCTAAAAAAAAAAATTTTTTAAATAAATAAAGATGGCAAGATTTGGCATCTTACTTCTAAACAGTAGTAATTCTAAGGCAAACAAAATGTCTAGTAAGATACTCAATTGAGCAAAACACATTTTTCGCCAGGAAAATTCACAAGAGCTTTCAATGAAACAACCACTTCAATACTGGACACTTTCCCCCCTGCTGCCCAAGCCAATTTTCAGCGCCGTCTAAAATGACAATTGTCATGCTGTACCCAAACAAAATGTTTATAATTTTCTTCCCACAAATAGAGTTGTCTTTTGGTGGTATTTGATCACCTATGCGTTTTTTATTTGCTAAGCAAAAAAAAAAAAAAAAGACCCCGAAAATTTTGAAAACAAAACAAAACAAAGAAAAAAACAAAAAAAGTTTTCTCCATTTGTTATACAATTTTGTAAATAAGTACGTTTTCTCCTTCACTGATGGGCACTCATAGAAGGCACAGATGGGCACTCATTGGCATCACTGATTAGGAGGCACTGGCAGGTATTGCTGGTGGGCACTGATTGGTATCATGTGTGGGCACACATTGCCACCACCCATGGCCATCATTGTTGGCCATCCAGATGGAAGGGCTGCTCTGACTCTGCTCCCCCCTAAAAAGGTGCCAAATGTGACACCGAAGGGGGGGGGGGGGGGGGAGAAATACTCTGAAAAGCGGAAGTTCCATTTTTGGGTGGAACTCTGCTTTAAAAAAAAAAAATGATCCCCCTTCTAACACCTACAGGAAAAAAAAAAAAAAGGGGGGGGGGGGAAATGTATATAACAACCTATTTTCAGCCCACTCCCATCACATGATCTGGCTTCCCTTGTCAGCTGCAGGGGAGAGAGGGGACCACTGATCACAACTTAACCATAGTAACCACAGCTGTTGTCGGGGACTCTCTGCATTCCACTGCTGCTGGCTGACACAGGGGATTATGTGACCGGACTGGAGTGGGCTGAAAATAGGCAAGTCTTTTCTACCCAGGACAGTTAGTATAGGCGTTAGGAGGGGAGGGATAATTTTTAGGACTAGCTAGGTTTTAGCTGAAATTCTACTTTAAATCCTAAGTTCACCTTTTTTTTTTTTCTTCTAAATTCCAGCTCCCCCATGTACAAATATAGCATTTGTGTACTTTTTTTGCAAAAATATCATAGCTTTCCATAAAACCTACACACGCGTACCTTACTGTCCATAATTTCAAATGTATCTATTGCTTCTGTCTTACATGCTTACAGTCTGTAGGTTATAACACAGGAAGGAGTTGACCAGCTGATCTCATTAGCACACGCCCTGCATCATCCACCCTCCCATTCCCAGCTGCACATTTTTAAATGAAATGCAAATGAGTGATCACCCTTCTCACTAAACACACTATAAACAGATTGCATAGTGTATGGCCATCTTTATATAAGTACATAGAAGGGAGTGGTGAGAAACACTCAGCTGTCAAGCCCCGCCCACATCTCTGCATAGTTGGAACTTGCATGCCAACATCCATTTTTTTTGGGCGTTGTGGGTTGCAAGTTTGCAGCATTTGCCATTCGTTTTTTCTCACATGCCAAAATGTGTGTTTGCTTCGGTGTGTTGTTAATTAATGTCGCAACTAGTAATTTTAGGTGTATAGAGGTGGCTATACAATCTGATTGTACAATCTCCTTTAGATCTGGCATCAATTATGTAGCGCAAGGGCCTGCCTGATTGGATATAGAGCGATTGGCTAGATAGGCGTTTCCTCCTATTATATAAATTTGGTGAATCTAAAGGGGATTGTACAATCAGATTGTATAGAGTATGGCCACCAATACACCTAAAATTACTAGTTGTGCTTTCAGTGCCATTAAATTGGTAACAGAACACCAAAATCACAGAAGCAAAACACACATTTTGCCATGTGAGAAAACGAGTGGCAAATGCTGCAGGAAAAAAAAAAAAACACGCAACCCACAAAAACGCCAACATGTCCCAAAAGCCACATATAGCACAGCCCATTTAAATCAACAGGCTTCTCTATGTGTGGGTCGCAGGAAAAATGAGCCACAAAACATTCACTCCCACTATGCTAGATGTGAATGGGACCCGAAAGTGAAATTGGTGCGATAACACAAGAACGAGGCTCAATTCACATCTGTGCGTTTCCTTGCATTTCAGAAATGCGCTGCACCAAAAATCACAGAAAAAAAAAAAAACGCACCAAGCTCCACTCAAAAAAAAAAAAAAACTCATGTGGGAATGTGAGTTCCCGTTATGCAGAGACGTGAGTGGGGCTTGACAGCTGAGTGTTTCTGTCCACTCCTATGTACTTGTATAAAGATGGCCATACACTATGCAATCTGATTGTGTATTTAGTGAGAAGGGTGATCACTGATTGATTGCATTTCATTTAAAAAAAAAAAACTTACACCTGGGAATGGGAGGGTGGATGATGTAGGCTGTGTACTGAGATCAGCTGGTCAACTCCTTCCTGTGCCATAACCTACAGTCTGTAAGGATGCAAGACAGAAGCAATAGATACATTTGGAATCATGGATGGAGGACAGTAAGGTACGTGTCTGTAGATTTTATGGAAAGCTTTGATATTTTTGCAAAAAAAGTACATGAATGCTCTATTGGTACATAGGGGAGCTGGAATTTAGAAAAAAAAAAAAAAAAGGTGAACTTAGCCTTTAATACAGTCAACTCAAGTGACAAAAGGACGATGACATGTAGGTAGGATTTAATTTAGATTTTATAATGCTTTTTTAAATGTATTTAACTACTTGGTGACCGTCGTTATACGGCGGCAGGTTGGCTCTCCTGCGTGAATTGCCATAGCTGTACGACGGCCGCTTTAAGGGCTCGGGGGGGCGCGTGGCCTGGGGCCACCATGTCTGCCGACGGCCCGCGATCGCTCCTCAGTGAGCCAGAACTGTGATCTGCCAATGTAAACAGACTGATCGCCATTTTGTCAGGGAAGTAGGGAGAGATCTGCTGTTCCTAGTGATCAGGAACAGCGATCTCTACTCTGTCAGTACACTGCCCTCACAGTTAGAAACACCTCCCTAGGACACACTGTTAACCCCTTCCCTGCCAGTGACATTTATACAGTAATGAGTGGCTATTTTTTAGCTCTGATCACTGTATAAATGTCACTGGTCCCAAAAAAAGTGTCGGATCTGTACGCCGCAATCCAGCAAAAACAAAAAAACAGAAAAAACAAAACAAAAAAAAAAAACCCACCCACTGATCACAGTCATACTAGTAAAATAAAAAAATAATAAAAATGCCATAAATATATCCCCTATTTTGTAGACGCTATAACTTTTGCACAAACCAATCAACATACACTTATTGCAATTTATTTTAACCAAAAATATGTAGAATAATGCATATTGGCCTAAACAAATAAAATACATTTTTTGGGATATTATAGCAAAAAGTTAAAAAAAAAAAAAAATTTTTCTTCAAAATTGTCGCTTTTTTGCTTAAAGCGCAAAAAATTAATTTTTTAATTAAATTAAAACCGCAGAGGTGATCAAATGCCACCAAAAGAAAGCTCTATTTGTGGGGGGGGGGGGAGACATCAATTTTGTATGAGTACAGCACGCAATTGTCAGTTAAAGCGATGCAACGCCGTATTGCAAAAAAAATGGTCTGGTCATTAAGGGGGCAAATCTTCCGGTCCTTAAAGTGTTAACCCACTTCTAATACATTGTCCTCCCTGTACCATTATAACATGTGTCCCTGTGCCATGTAAAAAAATCTGCCCATCTGCACCGATATAAGCTCCGCTCTGGGCGCTCAGCCGATTCCTCTCCTCTCCCTGGCTCATAGTTGCAGTAGGCGAGGCCGAGCCCTCCTAACGTCAGCCAGGGAGGAGAGAGAGCGCCGACAATCAGCTGAGCGGGGAGCCGTGTTTATACCAGGTACAGATTGGCGGATGTTTTACATTACACAGACACGTTATAATGGTACAGCGGGGATAAGACAATTTAGCAGATGTGAGAGCAGCAGGAGCAGGCTGCGGGTGACGAAATCACGCATCTGACCATGGTGTCAACTGTACTGGGTTTTAGGGCTCCTGGGTTGCTCTCAAAAAGTATAGATCGGTACCTCTTGGCACCCTCATTTTCTGCAATTACCATGAGTAATATATTGTATTCTTACAATAATGCCTCAAATTAGGGTTCCACCAATATCTGAGAATTTTTTTGAGTATTCGTGGAAATACGCGGTAACTGAAACCAATAGCTTTGCAGTGCGATTTGAGCCCAAACCAAAATGAATGGGCTCAAATTGCACTGCAAAGAATCATATATGGATTTTAACAGGAATGCGGCCAGATTCCTGTCCGTGTTGCATGCGGTTTCCTGCACCACATGCAATTCGGAAACCACATGCAATACGGATAGGAATCACACCACGTTCCTGTTCATATTGGATGCGATTCTTTGTGGTGCAATTTGAACCCATTCATTTTGTATGGGCTCAAATCGCACCGCAAAAGGTTTCAGTACTCGCCGGTTAAAAGAAAGAAAAAACGGTATCGGTGCAAACACTACTTCATGATGCTAAAGACTTCCTCCTCTTCCGCAAAAGACACTATAGTCAAAAGATGCAGTAGACCCTACAGCCTAAAGAGCCATATTTAAATGGATTACAGGTAGGTAGGCACTGAAAGAGAATTATCTGATGCATCTGAAATACTAAACATCAGATTCCAAAACTAGACAGTGACCACCCAACACTAATATTATTTATTAGCTAAAAGTTTTTTGTATGCATTGATAAATATAGCTGAACATGCACATTGGACATTTTTACAGCAGCTGTTTTTGGCTTCAGACGTTTTTTTCTACAGTCAATAAACTCCCCATCATGTTATCCTATGTGTCCATGCACACATAGGTTGTTATCAACAGTTTTTGGCTGGGATGTTTGTTGGCCTTAAAAAAAAACAAATAAACAAACAAAAAAAAACAAACTAGTGGGTTCTGAGAGGAGTTTTCAGCTGTAAAAACGCTCTAAAGTTAAAAAACGCTGATAAACGCTCAAAAATGTGGCTCACCAGCATGTGACGTTTTTGATCCATTGAAAAAAAAAATTTGGGGGGGGGGGGGGGGGAATTAAGCTAAAAAAGGCTATTGCAAAAACACTGAAAAACTCACTGCAAAAGCTATTGGCGTTTTTATAACATTAATTTAACATCCAGTGTACATGAGGCCTAAAAATTACTTTGTGGGCGCAAACTCGGTCCAGGTCCATAATTATCATCAGCTGCATCTTTCTCTTTAGTCTTTTCCTGATCCCCAGCTGCCTGCAGACTTGGGAATTCTTGCTGGAAATAGCGGTTCACCTGAACACCTGAAAGGAAACAAGCAGCCATTAAACATTCTACATGCAAGCAGATTTAAAAGAGAAATTCATATACAGTATATACATATGAATAGCATATGATGCAAACATAATAGGCAAAAATAAATAGAATAATAAATTTACTATGTTACAAGAAAGAAAAACAAAAAATGGTAGAGACTTAAAAACGCTATTTGACCAATGACTTCTACATTTACAAAAAGTGGAACCCCTTCACCCCACATAGACAAAGGTAAGGTTTACTTTAACCAAAAGGGTCCCCCCCCCTTCACTGCCACTTGTAATAAGCCAAAATCTTTGGCATCTTCCACACCATGCCTACCAGAGGCCAAAGACACTAAATTAAGCTGCTGACCATAGTGGATAAGTATATATCCTATAATAATCATCTTCGTCTAGTGGCCATATGGTTATATATTTTTCCTGGTTCAACGAAGGAACATGAAACCTGGAGAGAAAATAGCGATCATTTGATTTTGTCCCATTTGCACAGAACATATGTAAATACAGTTTCGCTGGGCAAATAGTTCTACAATATATTTTTTTTTTATACAAAATCACCCCTATGTGTCCGATATCTAATCTTGCTGTAAATATATACAATTATGCAGAAATTTAAAAAAAAAGTCACCACAAAAGATTCCTGTACTAGCAGCAGAGATCACCGATTGGATGAGTGCAGATGACCAGGTTCTCCTTCAAGCTTTCCTTCCTCTCATTCATTTGTATTGGCTTTGATGGCTTCAGACTCCCAAAGTCAACCAGTAAAATGCACATTTGTAAATTACATCCGTGTTTTGTTTTTTTCTTTTTAGCAGCGGTTGGGTTCACACCGATGCAAATTTACAGCGGGTTTGATGCGTTTAGGAACACACAGATTTGGCAGGTCATGTAAAAAGCATAGTATTCCATGGCTTTGGTTCACATTTATGCGTTGCAAATTTGATGCGAGAAAAAAAAAAGGTCCCGTGAGCGTTTTGACTGCGGGTGCGATGCAAATTCCTATAGTGCAGTGCAATTTTATCTTCAATTGAACTTGCAGTAAACTCGCAGCACACAGTTCACATCTGCAAATTGTTCACCATCTGCCTCCTGAAATCTGCATTAAATTCGCACCTGTCCACCTCAAAATGCATGGCACAATCGCACCTCACACAGCATCAAAAAAAAACAAAACAAAACAAAAAAAAAAAAAAACACGTCTCAAATTCGCAGTGCATCGCAGTAGTGTGAACCTAGGCTTTAGGCACAAATATAGCCGCTTTAGAAAACTCTTCTTACCCTCATTGGGCCCACCCGGCTTGGAAGTGGCCCATGATTTGGCAACAGTAGGAACCTCCGGCGTAGGGGGAACTACTGGCTTTGGAGGTGGTGGTGGTGGGGGCACTTCTGGTGTTCTAAAAAAAAAAAAAAAAAAAGAGGATAAGAAAAATAAATAAATGTAAATCAAAGTTCAGACAGTATATTAGGTAGAACAAATCGCATATAAAAACACAAAAGAGTTACTTGCCAGATGGCAAACTACTCTTTATTGATTTATCAAAAATGTCAGTGTTATGAGCACATGGCTAAGTGCACCTCAAAAATGGGAGCTCTAAAGGGGCACAATATAAAAACCACAAGATCCTTCATTTCTTGTGGAATTACCATTTACCTCAGAACTATAGAATCACTGAACCTATACAAATTGGAATAGCATTTGTAACTAATACACATGCCATTCTGCAAATGAACCTGATTAAATAACCTATTTTTATTTTGATGATTTTTCTAAGTGCAAAAAGCTATAAAATGTTTGCCCGATTTCCCAGGAGCCTCATCTACTCGCACTTATAGTTTGTATACTGCTTTTATTATTAGAAGCCTGCCAGAGAGCTTGGAGATAATACTACAGGTAGCTGCCCTTTGGAATACAATACATTTTCTTAAAAAACACCTATGCTATAGAACTATCACATATCTCCTGAAGAAGCAGGTTGTCAGAACAACATAAAGTGATTTAAAAAAAAAAAAAAAAAAAAAAAAAAGTCTTTCGTAATATAACAAACATGTCATACTTACCTGCCCTGTGTAGTGGTTTTGCACAGAGAAGCCCCAATCCTCCTCTTCTCGGGTCCCTCACCGGCGCTCCTGGCTCCCCCCTCCTGCCGAGTGCCCCCACAGCAAGCATGCTCCCGACCCACGGCTGTGTGTGTGTGTGAATTCACACACGGAGCCACGGTTCGGCCGTGCCTGCTCCTGACTGGCTCACCGCCTGCAATTGACAGCAGCGGGAGCCATTGCCAAAAGCCAATCAGGAGTGTGAGTCCCCAAAGAGGCAAGGCTTTCGTGGACATCGCTGGATCAAGAGGGGGTAAAAAACCTTGTGCCTTTACAACTTGAAAGCTTTATTGATTTTGGACAAGTATGCAGATCAGAGGTTCAGACATTGGTTTTGACTACCACAGTTTCTGATCAAACGGTCAAAGTATTGACACCAGAGGCACCCAGGCAAGTTGTTTTTTCATCAGGTAGCTAAACAATGGTAGCCTTTGTTTTTCTTTCAGTTTAGAGAACTAAATGGATTCAAGGCCCCCGCAAGTACTTGCTTTGCATACTTGTTCATTTTAGCATCTATGTAACATCCGTGTTCTCCTGCATTGCCATCTTCTCATGAGTTTGGAGTTTTCAGATGTCTATTGGCTAGCCAGGGATGATGCAGCTCCTGTACACAGGATTTATTACAGTCCGACATTGTCCATAGGCTGCGCTTTAGGAAACTTTAAACATCAGTTTAGAGTATAATGACCCTAGACAATACATATTGCACAATTGTTATGCACTTTTTTTTTTTTACAGATACTCACTTTTCCTCTTCATTTTGCTCTTGTTTCGATGCCCAGCCTGTTCCATCTTTGGGCACAATGTTCACATTGGGATCGTTTCCTTTATTTTCTGCTTTAAGACTAGGCAAATTTGCAGGTGGAGGCATGCGCCGAGAAACCGCAACTTTTCCCAAACTTTGGAGTCCATGGCGTGCAGCAACTTTAAGAGAGTAAGGCATCAATTATGTGAAAAGCTTTAAACCAAGACGATTTCACTTTTCACTCAAAATGTGAGTACTGATGTTACAAGCAAACTACACAACATTCAGAATTTTACAAGTTAGAACCCATTCACACTGCAATGCAGTGCAGTAAAGCAGTGTTACAGTGTGGCTTCCTGCACCACATTCCAATCAAAGCTGCCTTTGTTATCTGCTGTGGGGGTCAGTGTAAAGTTAACGACACCACAAACGCAGCGCGTTTGCCCGCACTGGATAGCATGGTACAAAAGTACCATGCGATGCGGCTGCCATAGATTTAAAAAAGTAGTGCATGCGTTACTTTAGGTGCAGAACGATTTCAGCCCAAAGTGAATAAGGCTGAAATCACTGCATAGAACTGAATGTGAACCGAACTGGAACCGAACAGTGTTCCTGTATGATTCACATGCAGTTCCAAGCAGAAAGGTCACATCACAGTAAGATATAACCACATTCAAACAATTGCACGTAATTCTAAAAATACTTTTACATTTTACAATGTCTACGTTTATGATCAAGGACTTCCCCTGAATGCATGAGATGTGGGAAGGCCACGTAGCTTTATAACTAGTGTGCCCCAGTTGAAGTGGTAATAAACTGGAAAAAATAAAAAATAAAAAACCCAACACACACCTTCCCCTTTGCACATTAAGAGCATAACGTGCAAAGCCCCCCCCCCCCCAGTGGAGCACGCTGTCACCACTGAGAGAGCTTCCACCTTTACCCGGTCTTTTTTCCGGGCTCTGGCCGTTTGAATGGCTGAGCCGCCTGGGAGTCATAGCTCTCTCAATGGACGGCACACCAAGCAATGAAAGTGCAGTGCGCACGCACCAATGATGTCGCTGGCTGCTACTACAGTAAACATCTCCTTAACGGTGCACATTTAGGAGATATTTTCTGTACCTACAGGTAAGCCTCCTTATAGGTTTACATGTAGGTATAAACAAGTGGACTTTAATACTGCTTTTAACCCCTTCCCGCCCTATAGCCAAAAGGCGGCTACAGCATTGCCGGGAGGACGTCCATATACGTCCTCCCGTGCTGAAGTGGCCTGCAGGGTGCACTCTGATCAGCGAGTCAAAGAGACTCGGCTGACCACAGATCAGAGTAAGGGGACAAGCCAGACCCCTTACCATGTGATCGGCTGTCAGCCAATAACAGCTGATCACCTGATGCAAACATGCTGACAGCGTGAGGAGAAAAAAAAAAGAAAAACCTGACCACTGGCTACTGTCAGACATCGGCCCCTCACACAGAGAGCCACCACCGCCTCATCTGTGCCCACCAGGGCACAACAATGCCGCCCATCAGATAAGGAGAAAAAAAAAAAAAAACTGTTGGCAAAATTTCATAACAAAACTATGAAAAGAGTTT